>JARPMJ010007328.1:0-43934 GCA_033366665.1 Phoxinus dragarum | reverse complement strand
AAACAATTCTTCTTTTAATAACAACAGCATCTATCATTGGAGATAATAAATGTTACAACAACTAAAAAAGATTAAAAGTGAAATATTTGGATGTACCTGTATTACAGTAATAATAAACATTTTAGCGGAAAATGTGTTCATTTGTCAATGCACCCTAATTTTTTTTTATAAATATAAAATATATTGTATACATATACTGTATATCTTGTTTTTGTTTAGTGTCACACCAGGCACACAACTAACAGAAATATGTTTTAAGAACGTTTGGCCAACATTTATGAAAACGTTATTTCTGAATGTTCTCTTGAGGTTCTAAAAATGTTTTTTTCTCGGTTATGAATGTTAAGGGAACGTTCTATTTTACAATTTTGCAAACATTATGGGAACGTTACTTTTGAATGTCACTTTTGAACGTTCTGAAATGAGTAACATTTAAAAAATGTTAGACAGACATCACTAAAAATGTTTCAGAAAAAACATCCCATAATGTTTCTGTGTTATCATTTTGAGAACATGTCATGGGACCTTTAAAGTCCAGATAACTTTGATCAGCCAAAAAACCTCAGCCAAAGTTCTGAGGATGTTCCCTGTTAGCTGGGAATCACCTTTATGACACATTAATATCTTCACACAAAGACTCTGAAAGCACACAAAAGTCCACTGTGTGAAACCAATGATTCTAACATTTTGTCTCTCAAATTCAGAAAGAAAACTTCGGCCTGTACGCATTATACAGCAAGAACAAGCCGCGGTCCGAGAGGATGCTCATTGATCACGGGAAGGACTTCTTTAAGGTGAGTCCTTCCTCCGTTTGCTCACAGTCTTCTTTCATAAGTGACACAAATTTGATATTTTAAGCCAGGCAAATATTAGTATTCATCAGAATCTGAATGTATGTTTTACATTTAGACCGACATTTCAACATAACTATACAAACACTTTTATGCAGTGTAAGAAAAAGTGACGTTGAAGATTTCCTGTTTTTATGCACAATTTTGAGATACTGCATATATGTGCATTAATTCTAAAAATGTGCAAAAATAAATAAAAAATTATGTTTTTAAGGTACACAGACCTCTCAAAAGAACAAGGCAAATTTGATTTCTCATGCTATGACCCCATCATTGCAAATAAAAATAAAAAATAAATCTATGAATTCAATAATATGACCCTCAAAACTAAAGATTTGTAAGCATTTGTATGTCTCTAAAGTACATGAAGAACCTGTAGAAGCTCCTTCCTGTTGCACAATAATAGGGCGTGTACAGTAAGATTATGAAAGAGTTACCATATAAACTTCATAATCTTACTATAAACTCCCATAATGGTCATGCAATATTTCACACATCTGATCAGATCTAAAGTAATGCCCACATGTGCGCTGGAACAGGCCTCGTTGGGAAATGTTGCTGCCATTCTGCCAAACAATCTGTCTGATGAAGCTTTCACTCCAGAAACAAATGTGATTGTACTTGGAATGAGAAGCATTAAATATGATTAGGGCAAAAAACATGTCAGAATACACCATCTGCATAATAAATGTGCACTTTTCCAGACAGGGCACGTCTATAACCCAAACTCAACATGGCAAATGACCAGATGTCAGATAATTATGATACAAATAATAATGACAAATATTTGGTGTTGACTTAGCAAAAAAAGTCAAAGCAGTATTGATCATAATATAGTAACATAACAATTTTTATTTTAACTCATGCAATTAAAAACAATCTTGATGTACTAAAATAAGTAATCCTGAAATAAAAATGTATATAACCTATATAGACATTTTTTAAACAAAAGCTTATAAAAATGACAAAAACACAACAAAATGACTAAACCTTATAAATATAAAAATAAAAACGCATTCAAACTATTAGTAAAAACTATAATAAATAACACTGATGTACATAAAATGTCCACTTTTGGACCTATATTCATGTGTTTAATAATTACAATATGTCAATTCAATTCAATTCATATTTATTTGTATAGCGCTTTTCACAATACACATCATTTCAAAGCAGCTTTACAGAAAGTCCATATTACAATTTAAAGTGATCTTTTATCAGAGGTAACTGTCTTATGTATTTCAGATATACAAAATCAGTTAGCTAATTAAATGAAACAATGTAATAATTTAATGCAGATACATTGAAGTAATGAATACTTGTTTGTTAACAAATGATTATGATATTTAGATGAAATGTAGTATTGGTGCATGTTGATTAATGAGTTCTTTGAGATGCTGTCATTAATAGCAGTGATATGATCCCGTTTAACAGCAGAAGCAGCAGCTGTTGTGCGATGCGATGGACCTGTCCTCGTACCTGCTGAAGCCCGTGCAGCGCATCAGTAAGTACAGTCTTCTGCTTCAGGAGCTTCTGCGGGAGACTGAGTCCGGTGCGCATGCGGCCCGACACCGGCTGGAGATCCAGAGCGCGCTCCACATCGTCCAGTTCCAGCTGCGCCACGGGAACAATCTGCTCGCCATGGACGACATTCAGGACTGTGATGTGAGTCAGACAGATGTTGTTTTTAACCCCTTTAAGCGGCACCCCCTTTTTTTAATAGACATGAAAATGCAAATTCTGAATTTAAATGGTTGTAAATCAAGAATGCTTTGGAATATTGATGTAAGATTGGTCTTGTTTTAAAGACATTTGGCAGATTTTTGTAAATAAATTAAGAAAGTTAAACAGAAAAAAAAATTATAGAAATTTGAGTTTATGAAAATGTACAATGTTAAAAATTGTATTATTCATATTTTATATAAAATATATTTTTTCAAAACCTGGAGGACTGTAAAAATTCCCCAAAAAATCAAAGCCAAAAAGTTGTGTTTCAAATTTTAGGTTGATATCTCAAAAAATTATCTTTCAGTGAGATTTAGTTTGGGCGCAGTACCACACTTCTCCACTAGTGGACATTACTCCCCATATAAGGGCGCCTCCATTTCCATATGTTGTTTGAGTGATCTGAACCATTATTTTTACAATTTTCATACAATTTATGAAGTAGACATCCTATTCAGAAGTAGTATTGGAAGTTTGGTAGATTTTGAAATGAATTAATCCTCCAAGAAACACAAAAGATCACGTATGTGCATTATAGCTCGATGCCACATCACTAATGCTGAATTATCATTTTCATCTTTTCTTTATATTTAAAACATTTTCAGACCTTTTTTCTAAAAGAATTGAATGGATGCTATCTTTTGAACTCTTGGCATGAAAACAAACTGAGGTTTCTACCATTCTTTCATGATTTTTCATGTTCATCACTATTTCAAAATAAAGGTCTGAACACGCCTCAGGAGTATGAAAATATTATTGTTGCAAATTGATAAATTACGGCTCCTCTGTAATATAATTTGAAAATCAGTCACCAAATATGTTAACTAGAGATTGTAAAAGCTTTCAAATGATATATAGTTTGTCAAGATTAGTTTAGGTTTAGTATAGGATATACTATTTTTAATATGGCTGTGGGTTAAGGAAAAAATATAAGGGGTTAAGGAAAAAAAGAAAAAAATATATAATTAGAAATGTTGCAACAAACTGAAATAAATAAGTTATTTATAACTTATAAAATTCATAAGCTTATATTTATTATATTTATAATTTATAAGCTTTATAAAATGAAGCTAAATATAAATATTAACTAACCAAAATAATTAAAGCACATAACAGTATTACTAAATTAAAGCTGTTTAATATAAAAAACAAGCTCAGTTAGAATATGAATAAATACTATAAAGCTATATAAATAATACTAAAATAACACGAGTGACAGAGATGAGATTACAACATCTCAGAAAACCCTAAAAATCCATTTTAGTTTACAGAGCTAGAATCAGAAAAGCATGTAATGACAAGCGTCAGTATTGCTGTTGCACACACTGAGGATTAGGGACTTAAACAAAAGACTATGCATTAATCTTCAGTGTGTAAAATGTTTTTACTTTTCTGATCAGACCTACAATTTCTACCTGCTTGATGATAAAATCCCACAGACTCGCACTGAAGAAGTCATATCCAGAGACCAGAATATCACACAGACTTGAGCGTCAATCCGGTGCACTTTATTTAGATAGTCCACTTTAGACATTCTACTACTATAAGTAACTTTGCAGCGTCAACTAACTCTCATTAGAGTATTAGTAGACCGTCTGCTAAATATCTACTAACACTTTATTTTGATGCGCTTTCACACACACTGCGTTTGCAGTGCGCAACTGATCCGTGGGCCGTGGCTGTACCACATACTCACTATTTTTATTTCAAATCCAGAAGTAATGCATCAACTTTTATTTTTTTTAAAAAGTTTTAAAATGTCAGCATTGCGATTCTCTTTATACACATATACACTCTTGCGTATGCACGTTTAAAACAACATTTAAACAACGTATGCATATTATTCCATGCATTACTTCTATATATATATAAAGTTGCTGAAGTCAAATATTTAACCATGTACTTATAATAAAATTGCGGATGCAGTCCGGCGATCCGTTGCGGTGCGTTTACAGCAGTGCGGCGATCGTTTCCGCAACCTGCTGTGCTGTAAACACTGAATTAAAGTGACAGCGCATGGATCGTGGTCAGAATGAACACACATTGACATGAAAATGTAGTAATTTCATCATAAATGCATTTAATTAAATACTACTATTTTTCACAGTCATCTTTTTACTTTAAAACCGGGATAAAGCAAGGAAAACTACAATTTACCTCAAGGCGACATAATGAACAACACTGGTCTCATTCGTGGAGGTGAAAAAACAAGTTCTTTGTGACATGCAAGATTTATTGTATTAAAATTTAAATGCAAAAGAAAAGGCATGAAACTCAGATTTTTTTTGTCAATTTTAAGTTTTATTTAAAATGTTTGCGATTTTAATATAAGTAGGCCTACATGGTTAAATATTTTATAAGTACACTTGCTTGAGCAACTTAATATATAATCTATATATAAGTAATGCATTTAATAATATGTTGATTAAATTGTGTTTAAACGTGAATACATCTATTAAAGATTGTATAAGCTACAGGTGAAACTCGAAAAATAGAATAGCCTATCGTGCAAAAGTTCATTTATTTCAGTAATTCAACTTAAAAGGTGAAACTAATATATTATATATTAAACTAATATAAATATATTTCTGAAAAAGTTTCTGAAATACAATTAGTGAGTAAATGTGTGTGTGGTACAGCCGCGGATCAGTTGCGCACTGCAAACGCAGTGTATGTGAAAGCAGCGCGTGCATACACACCGCAACACGCACCGCATACACACTGCACACAGAGTATGTGTGAAACGGGCATAACCGTTGATACTTTTGACCAGTAATAAACCACAATAGCTACTGTACAGCAAAACTAAAATCCACTAAAACATCTTAGAAACACTTTTGACTATTCATCATTTCTTGCAACTTTTTATGAAACGCTGGACGGGAAAGAGTTCAATTGTAACAATTACTGTCCTTTACTGTTTTGATCAAACGAATGACAAAGAGCAGAATCCCGTTACAATCCCGACACAAATCATTTTGAGTGACAGATCTGTAAAGCTTCCGTGAATGTGTCATGGATGAGACGAAGAGTGATGATTTCTTCATCATAATCTGTTGTTTTGCATAATAAGGCAAATATATATGTGTGTAAACTATGTTGACTAAAATAAAGAGTATATTTCTGTAGAAGAGGAAGGACAGGCGTGAGGTGAAGGCGACATCACACACTGTCTGTAATTAGAACGATAAACACCTTCATATTTCATGCATTTATTTTCAGACGCATGCTTTAAAAAGAAAAGAAGCTCAGTGGGTAGAGAGGATAAAAGATAACTAGTAGGCCTAGACTCCCTCCGCCTGCACATCAGCGCAAATGTGAGCTTAGAGAGAAGTTACATACGCTTATGTCATCTGAGACTCTTTTTAGAAGGCCACTTCCCTCATCGCAGAGACTTGCCAAAAATATGATCGTATTCAAGGTCAATTTATGGCTTGAGATTTCTGCCAAATTCTGCTTAACGGGTCGCATGCATGAAAGAGACGGCGCTGACATCGCTCTTCGTCTCATCCATGACACATTCACTGAAGCTTTACAGTTCTGTCACTCAAAATGATTTGTGTAACTTTTTCCGAGCAGCTCTTTGTCATTCGTTTGATCAAAACAGTAAAGACAGTAACTGTTACAATTTAACTCTCTCCCATCCAGCGTTTCATAAAAAGTTGCAAGCCACCGCCAGCATTTTTGATCATTTTCACAAAACTTCATGTCCCCCCAGAATATTTTTTTTGTATGAATATCTGAACATGCAATATTATCAAAAGAAAGAACCGAGCATCTGCTTTATACAACAACAACAAAAAATATTTTAATCTAGCTTCATGCATTCTTAAAGCTTGAATGTAGGTACGCTTCATAAAAAGGCAACATTTTTAACAAAGAACTGAGAAAATCGTGTGTTTTGTCAAAGACTTCGTCCGGACGGGTTTCAGAGCGATGATCAGAACACAGATGGAGTAAATCGAGTCCATCAACTCCTCAAAGCTTCACAGTCTTTCCTCTTCGTGTGTTCAACAGTTCATTCAGTAACGATAGGCAGTTTTAATTTATATGCGGTTTCATGTTTGATGATCGAGTTATTTTACATGTGCGTCAGCAATGCTTCTATCGCTTGTTTCTGCTTCTTCTTCACCTGTGTTTTGATCAGGAGCTTCTCTACTCTTTCAGAAGATGTGTAATAGCGCCCCCTACCGTATTACTGAGAAAATATGAATTACCGGACAATTCTGTCAATGGCGGAGAAAGAGTTAAAAACAGCCGTTTTCTATGTGAATATACTTTTAAAATCGAATTTATTCCTGTGATTCAGCATCATTACTCCAGTCTTCAGTGTCACATGATCCTTCAGAAATCAGTATAATATGATGTTTTGATGCTCAATTTTTATAAAATAATTTTTAATAATGAATATATATATAAAGAAAGTTCAAATGAACAGCTTTGCATGCAGGAATACATTATATTTGACTGTATTTTTGGTCAAATAAATGCAGCCTTGGTGATTAGAAGAGATTTTTTAAACACTTTTAAAATCTTAATTATTTCCAACTTTTGACCGGTAGTGTTTATAGAGAAGTCTCTCGATACAAACTTGATATTGTTTTTTAATATCATAGACATCGAAAAATACCTTGGATGTAATGTAAGTAAATTTGTAAAAAAACCTATACCATAATGCATTTAAAATACATTTATTTCATACTAAATATACTACAAATACATTAACATATTTCCTGAAATATCGCTTGAGACTTACTGATATAAATATTAAAATGAAACTTTATTTGGAGTATCTCTTTATTGCACAATGTACATGTCTTAATATTAAGCCTAAAGTGTGTTTAATATCAGTATTAGTAAGGATATAATTATTTCTGTATAATATCAGTCTTTAAATGGAAGATATTTAAAGTATACTTGCGATAGTCCACTTTAGCACAATCAAATATACTTAATTATGTCTTTAGTCGGACCTCAGCACTTTTTCTAGATAACTAAAGTGCATTAAGCACAACATTAGTTGTTCCAATTTAACAGATTTTAAGTATACTAATTTATTATGCCAACAGTACAATAGCAGGGTATTTATATTAAGTACATGAATATGTAAATGTAGTATACTGAGCATAAAATAAATGTATTTCAAATACATTTTAGTATATTTATTTCTCACTATCAAGTGCATAAACATAGGCCCGATTTGGAGGTCAGGTTTGCTCCAGTAATGCGAAAGCGCTGTTGATCACGATCAGGCGTGTGAGATTGATGTCGTGTTGATCTGGTCATGTTGTGCAGGTCAATCTGAAGGAACAGGGCCAGCTGATCCGTCAGGATGAGTTCCTGTTGACCTTCAGGAAGAAGAAATGCTACCGTCACATTTTTCTCTTCCAAGATCTCATACTCTTCAGCAAGACACGCAGAACCGACATCGGGAATGACACGTACATCTACAAACAATCCTTCAAGGTAAACCACCACGCGAGCCGTCCGTCAGGTCCAGCTCTTTGTGTCTCGGACCTTGACGTCTCTTCTGTCCTCTCTCAGACCTCAGACGTCGGCATGACCCACAACTCTGGTGATAGCGGCCTGTGTTTCGAGATCTGGTTTCGGAGAAGGAAGTCACAGGACACGTACGTACTTCAGGCACAGAGTCGAGAAGTGAAGGAAAACTGGACCAGAGACCTGGAGAGGATCCTGTGGGAACAGGCCGTTCACAACCGAGGTGAGCAGAACAATGATATTCAGTTATAATGGCATATATTTAGAAAATTGTATAGTATTGATACAGTAAGCATGAATGATGGATATGAGGCAGAAGTGTGAATTAAATTAAGAAGAGTTTAAAGGTAGTCCGAGATTGCTCTGTTTTATTTGAATTCAGGTTGTGCTACATTGCTTAATTTTAAAGAGAGTTTGACAAAATTAGTCATTAAAACTTTAACCTGTGATTAGATGTGATTGCTTTAATTTCCCCCCAATCCATTGAAAATTACTTTTTGGAAATCCAAACCTCTTCATTTAAAAGTGAGTTTTAAATCTGTAAAAGGATTAAAGTAAATCTAAGTCTACTGTAAAACCTTGATTTAATGTGTGTTTAAGATTAATTGTCATTGATTTATGATTATGAAATTAAAACTTTAAACCTAAGAGGCAGAGATGTGAATGTGCTTGGGTTTATCAAGAACTGCTGAGACGTGATCTTGTATATTGAGGAATGTGAGGAAGATAAACGACAGAAGCTGAACTCCTCCGCACAGCTGCATTTATTCCTGACTCTTACCTCGGTCCCCCAAGCACATTTCCCGATAATAGTCCTTTAGATGTTTTGCATCTGTATTTTTCCTTGTGTTGTCCGTGTAGATGTGCGGGAATAAAGATCAGCAGAAATCGATCTATTTATGCAGCACCGTATGAATGAAACATTTTTTAGCAGTTTCACTGTTAACCAAGTCGTAAATTTTTTAGATAAATTTATAAATGTTGATATAAATCAATCTAAAAGATAAATATTCTGAATGTTCTGATCCAATCTGACTTCTGACCTGTAACGCTGAATCATAATCATACACTGTTCATTGGCCAGAGGAGAACTGAGCGACTGGAAAAAAAAAACTGAGCGTTTCTTTCTCCATTCTGTCACTGATGGAGTTTTGATTCATTGCCACTGTCGCCTTTGGCTTTTGGCTTGCTTAGTTGGGGAGATTTAATTTAATATTCAACAATATTATTGATCTGCCTGCATTGACACTGTTATATGAGAACTGAACTGAGTTGGACACTGACATCACGGTTTTCTCCAGAGCGGCTAATCCGGCTATTAATAACTTTTTTACAACAAAAATGAACCATCACTGAACTTTCTTAAGCTGGACTGTGATGCTATTTTCTTCTAGAAACAAACTTTGTTGCATTATTTTCCTGTTATCTCTGTAAAGCTGCTTTGAAACACTCTGTATTGTAAAAAGCACTATATAAGTAAAAGGTAACTTGACTTGACAATCACAAAACATCACATAATTCATCAAATAAATTGATGCTCACTGATTTTGTGTTGTAGATTTCCCTCCAAATGTACTTAACTGCTCAATGCTCACCAAGGCTGCATTTATTTGCTCAAAAATGCAGTATAAACAGTAATATTGTGAAATATAATTGCAAATTAAAATTTCCAGCATCATTTAATCACAAAACATCACAGCATCACAATTTAATTTCCAGCATCATTACTCCGGTCTTCAGTGTCACATGAAATCATTCTCTTGCTCAATAAAAAATATGAATTTCTATACCCAAACTTTTGAGCAGTAGTGTAATTTAAAAAAAATGATCTAAAAGGTTTTTTTTTACCTTAAGGGGTTTGTTGCAACCTGCTGCTGTTTGGTATTGTAATAAGATCATTTATAAAACATTGTGGCCTGGTTCCACAGGGTTTAGATTAAGCCAGACTTAGACCTTAGTTCAGTTAAGACATTTAAGTACAGCTTTTATAAACATTGTTAAAACAGCTCAAACCTGCATGTTAGTCTGGGACTAGCTTAAGCCTCGTCTGTGAAACCGGGGTGTGAGTTTTATATTTTAACCATAACTTCATAACTTGTATTAATACATATGGGAGGAATGGTGGCTCAGAAGGTCCATGGTTCGAGTCTGCTGTAGTTTCCCACACAATCCAAGACATGCAGATTAGGTGAATTGGGGGGTTAAAAACGTCCCGTAGATGTTTGAGTGAGTGTGTGAGAGCCGTGTGATGGACTGGCCACATGTCCAGGGTGTTTACTGGGATACTGGGATAGGCTCCAGACCTATGACCCTTCAGAGGTCGTAAGAAAGTGAGAGAAAGAGAGACTATGGGTACATGAAAATCCTATAGCAGGAATGACCCATGTATTAGTAATTACCAGGGCTTGACACTAACACTCGCCAATATTTGCTCCGGATGAATGTTGTTGGTGTTACAGGGCTTGAATTTCAGCGAGTGATTGCACGTATCGCGCATAATTTTACTCATTCCCGCAGATTTTTTGCTCACATCCAAAGAGCGGCACATAAAACTGCCTCTCAATACTAAATTTAGCTCTTTTTCGCTGCTTATTGCTATTAAACAGTCAAATCACACAACATAAAAATGCCAGTCTTGGTGAGAATTCATAAACACAGTTTTAAATGAATGCAAACAGTTGAGAAAGAAAACGCATGTGTAACACTATAATGGATCCGTGCGTCAGGTCTTAAAGTAACAGCAGCCTAATAAACCTGCCGCCAAATTATGAGATAATATTAAGAATATATGGCAGTTTTCCCCCATGGTATCATTGTCAAAATTGTGGTCAGTGAAAATGTGTGGCTAGTGACTTTGGAAAACCACACAGTACCTGGTGAGCAAAAAGAGCTAATGTCAAGCCTAATAACATCATAACCTGTGCTGATCTTCACACAGAGATCCGGATGCAGGAGAGGGTGTTCATGGGAATCGGACATAAACCCTTCATGGATATCCAGCCCAGTGAGATGGCCATCAACGACAGAGCCATCAACTGTGCTCTGACAGGACGAGGTGACGCACCAGTCTTTAGGGGCTTTCGCACCGGAGGAACCTTTTCATAGTTCCTAGGCGGAAGTACCCGGACTTTGGCGTGTTCGCACCAAACGATTTTAGTTCTAGGAACTCTTTTGAAGGAACTAATTTACTCCTACTTCAGAGTCGGGTCTAAACCAGCACTATAGGAACTATCCCTGACGTTAGTGAACGTTGATTGACCGAACGCACGCGAAACACCAGCACCCGCCATTTTTAAAAAGGCTGTAAACACCATAAATATGTACATAATAAAGGCTAGATGTCTCGTCCGCGCTGCTGGCCAATGGAGGTCGACGTCCATTCGTAACATTGTGTTTTAATGGTGCATGTACTGTTTAAATAAACATGACTTGCTAAATTTTCTACCGATTTTCAAACGGGTTGGTTTGTTATAAACATCAGAGATGTAGTTATGACACTGCATACTTATAAATAATTGTAATATTATATATTTCAACATGTTCAAGCATCCAGAATTATAGCCTTGTTAATAACGTTTGTAAGAAACTAAACCGTTTGTAAATCCGTCAAGATTTCAGCGAGATAAGAGTATTTGTGTTCGTGAAGATCACTCACCTTACATCAGGAACCACAGAACCTGCCAGAAAGCTTAATGTGACAAGATGGCCGCCGGTGATGACGTTAGAGACATCTAGCCTTTGTTATGTATATCTATGGTTACAGATTATAGCCTATATATTTACTCCAGAAACTAACTCTACAAACATGGAAAACAGTGAAAGATGGGCATCTTAATCTTACATTTAGGAGAAAATCCTACGCAACTTTGACGGAACTAAGAGAAACATGATTAACTTATGTATTTCTGCTCAGCTAGCAACACTGGACATCAACCACACGGCAAACGCTAAAAACTTTTCATCACTGTCTACTTTCTATGTATAACAGTTATATCTAATAACGTATTAGACAGGACTGTTATAGACAGATCGTAAACGAATGAACATGGAGAATGCGAGCGCTGTGTGCTCATTCTCTGGTGTTCTCAGCGCCGTCAAAATAAAGGTCCGCCTCGCCATCAAAATAAGAGTCACAACATAAAGCGTGGCTTACGTCACTTCAGAGTTCCTACTGGCGGTGCGAATGCAACCAGGAAAAAGTTCCTAGGGGAACCATTAGTTCTCTGGGAACCACCGTGGCGGCTAACTGGTGCGAACGCCCCTATAGTTAAACTCTGACCATAACCCAGCTTTGACTAGCCTTATTTAGCTCTGTGTAATATTCCAGGTGTCCCTGTTCTCCGGTTGAACTCTGTTGGCTCGGCCAGCTGTACGTCCTCCTCTGGGAGCCACTCGTCCTCCTCCTCTGGCTGGGGATCCCCATCTCCCGTGGGCCGTCCTGGCAGTGGAGATGTTGTGCGGTACGTACACGGGACTTCAGGGATCCTGGAGGAAGATGATTTAGACCAGGAGAGTGGAAACCAGAGTGCACTTGGTACGTCCTACTTCACAATGTCTGTTTTGAAAGTAGTTCACTCAAAATATTATATGCAATGTCTTAAATTTGTGATCACTAGAAGTGCAATTTAAAATTTACCTTGTTTCATAATACATATTTTAGTCTTAAAAATTCCGTCCTACCCATCCATCCATCCATCCATCGTTCTGTCTGTCTGTCTGTCTGTCTGTCCGTCCGTCCATCCATCCATCCATCCATCCATCCACCCATCCATCCATCCATCCATCCATCCATCCATCCATCCACCCACCCCCCCACCCACCCACCCGTCCATCCACCCATCCATCCACCCATCCATCCACCCATCCATCCATCCACCCACCCATCCATCCATCCATCCATCCATCCACCCATCCACTCACCCATCCACCCATCCACTCACCCATCCATCCATCCATCCACCCACCCCCCCACCCATCCATCCATCCATCCATCCACCCATCCATCCATCCATCCATCCATCCATCCATCCATCCATCCATCCACCCATCCATCCATCCATCCACCCACCCCCCCACCCACCCGTCCGTCCGTCCATCCATCCATCCATCCCATCCATCCATCCATCCACCCATCCATCCATCCATCCATCCATCCATCCATCCATCCATCCACCCATCCATCCATCCATCCATCCATCCATCCATCCATCCATCCATCCATCCATCCATCCATCCATCCATCCACCCATCCATCCATCCATTCAAGTGGCCAATAGTTTTATTTATTTATTCACATCAGATAATAGAATAAAAAATGATTGCACGCAGCAACCCTTGACCAAGATTTTTTGCCATTCACATTTATGCATTTGGCAGATGCTTTTATCCAAAGCGACTTACATTGCATTTCAAGGTAGTGGTACACATTTACATTCTGATCAGTTCTTGCTTTCCCTGGGAATCAAACCCATGATGACCTTGACGTTTCAAGCGCCAACGCTCTACTGTTTGAGCTACAGGAAAACCACGAACTTATTAATATTGTCAGAAAAGGATGTATATGTTCTGTCAAATAAAAAAAATCAATACTCAGGAGCACATATTGAAATATATATGCGGTATATATTTTCTAACGGCATGTTTTAATGTGTTGTGTTTAGTGGAGAGTTCAGAGTCCTCAGGAGAAAGTGTGAGTTGCTTCAGCAGTTCTGGCCACAGCTGCCCATCTGTGATTGGTGGAGACTGTGAACACGCCCCCTCCCAGGTGCCCGTCATTGGCCCGAAAAAACAGGAATGCAACGTTGAACCCACTAACCTACCAGGCCAAACCAGGGACCAGCCATGCTCTAACGTATGGGCCTACAATATTCATCTGCTTATTATTTCAACATCAGCATTGTGAATTTTGTTAAACATTGCCGTTTTTGACACAATCATCAAGCTATTTTATAGATATTATTCAGCTGTGTTGATTATTCTGGTAATTAATATTTTCATTTCCTCTTTGTTCTTCACAGGTTCAAGGGGACAAGCATCATAGGGAAAGTCCACTGAAGTATAGCCCATCATGTATGTTTATGCTGTAATCATGCATTTGTACCTTATCATGCATTATATCACTATCAATCCTGTGGAACTCTAAATAAAGTTTATTTTTATTTATTTATTTTGGTGGGACTGAGTAACATTGGTTCATTCAACTAACTCTTAATGGTTAAACCCTACAAACCTGTGTTTTACTGTTTTTTCTTTTTTACTCATTTTTCTGTTTCTAATTAGCTTTGTTGTAGAGGCAATAAAACATAAACAGATGTGTAATCTTTAAAGAAAAGTGCTTTGATAAAATAAATGTCTGGTCTTCATGAAATAATGTGAATGGCTCTAAGTGAATTGTTTTATAACAAGAAAGTGATGAATCCAGTTAGTGTGACACATCAGCTGCAGAAATAGACAGACATGTTGTGACAGCAAAGCAAGCGTTTTCTAAAATACTATCTTACATCTTACAAACATTTGCCTTGAGCTACCAATTGTCAGTGTCACACAAGCAGTCGCTGGAATGCGTCCAATTTCTGACAAAAGCACAAGTAACTAAGATATCTCTGACCAAATGGATACAAGTGGATATAAATCAAACAGGTTAAAGGATAAACTAAATACTTGAATATATGATGGAGGTTATATGCATGGAATTAAAGGAATAGTTCACTTAAAGTAACACCAAGTAACTTTTCCTCTGCGGTCGCCCTACTGGTTGGAAGCGGAATTGTCCATTAGCGCTGTCGTAAATAATTTAGCCTACCGAAGCCTACTGCCGCACACGCACGCTCGCTGTTGATCTCCAGCACCGGCTTTGGAATCAAACAATGGCCACAGACAAGATAGAGTATGATGCATGATTTAAGCTTACAAAAGCGTCCGAATGTGAGGAAGTGGTGGGGGAAGTAACGTATATGCCGTAAAGCACTCTAATTTTGTAGTTCTTTTTGTGCACAGGTTCCGACCCGAAACCCGAAGTTACCCCCACATAGTGCCAGTAAAAGCGATACAGACCCCGTCAGGCTATGGCAGACGTGTCATTTAACTTATTTTAAGTCGATGTACCATCACAAGGGTCTTGGATATATATTATGAAGGTTGAAAAACTACTTAGTGTTACTTTAAAAAGGAAAATGATATAATTTACTCAACCTTTTAAGTTGTTTCAAACCTGTATGAATGTCTTTCTTCTGCTGAACACAAAAGAAAAGAGATATTTTGAAGAATGTTGGTAACCAGACAGTTGATGGACCCCATTGACTTCCATAGTAGGAAAAAAAATACTATGGAAGTCAATGGGGAAGATAGGCCTATAGAATAATATATTTTCAAAATATCTATTTTCTTTTGTGTTCAGCAGAAGAAAGAAATTCATACAGATTTGAAACAACATAAAAGGGATTAAATGATGACATAATTTTACATTTTAAGTGAACTATTCCTTTAATAAAGAGAAACATAATATGCATAAGAAAATATGAATGAAGAAAATCATAATCACAAGCATTGACTGTTTGGATACACCAAGTAGCAAAAAGAATCAAACTTATTCTGTAAACTTTGAATGAAAGTAAACTAATCACATTGAAGAACAGAGCAACTCTATTGCAAAACATCATGTGAAAACCACAGAAGAAATATGTTGGAATTGACCTGTGTCTGTTTGATCTCAAGATGTCACATTCCTTCATTCTGACTGGTGTTTGTGCTGCTGCTGCTTGCCCACCAACATGATGTCACTTCCTTGATGATGTTCGTATTACAGGACTGTTTTTTGTTAGTTAAAGAGATTTAAAAAAGAAAAGAAAAAAGAACCTAGCAGGATGGAAAGTGTGACCAGAGAAATGCATCCTAAATTACAAAAGGAAAAACTGAAGAAACACCCGATATAATGTTTCATTAATCCGATTTACTTTGTAAGTTTTTCATTGTAGCAGCAAGAGACATGACAAAACGAACATTCACTCTAACAGAACACATATTTAACATTCACTTTATTGTGATTAAAGTTGATTATTTTTGATTAAAGTTGAAAAATTATATTATTTAAAACCGATAAAATAGTGAGGTTAATAGACAGTATACAGAAGGAGTGAGGTGTGTGTTACTGTCCGCGAGCTCTTACACGCGCGTGGGCGTGACCCTCTGACGCGTCGCGCCGGTCAATAAAGACGCGCGTGAGTCTGAGAGCACGCACACAGTGACTGTCACTGACTGAACACACACACACACCGCTGGATCACAGAACATTAGCCTACATTACAGTATTAACAACATGGGTAAGTGCGTTTCACACTATTCATCTTTATAAACTTTAAGATTCTATGGATGAAGTCATTTTTGTTTTATATTTTTCCCACATGCATCGAGCCTATAAGAAATCTGTTTTGCATAACACTATAAAAAGTTAACTTGTGCAGCAGTTGCCATCTGATTTGGCCATTAAAACTTTTAAAGTGCAACCTAACGTAGGCTATAATGTAAAATAATTATGCAATATTAAATAATATATTTGAATAAAGCCAGAAAATGTGATGTTACCACCATGTTAGGTTACCTGATGTTTACAATGGAGTGCATGTGTCCTACTTTATTGACAGATGAAAATGCATTTGTACTTTCATTAGTTCTCATTCATTTATTCATTCATTTACTGTGTGTGTGTGTGTGTGTGTGTGTGTGTGTGTGTGTGTGTGTGTGTGTGTGTGTGTGTGTGTGTGTGTGTGTGTGTGTGTGTGTGGTGGTGTGTGTGTGTGTGTGTGTGTGTGTGTGTGTGTGTCTGTTAAACTTTACTGAAATGCAATGTCTTCAACTGGAAGTGTTCTGTTAAATCTGATCTGGGATCTGTCAGATATGCTGAATATTGATAAGAATCTTCAGCTCACATGTTGCTAAGTCCGCAAAATGTGTGTGGGTGCGTGCGTGTGTGTGTGTGTGTGTGTGTGTGTGTGTGTGTGTGTGTGTGTGTGGTGTGGGTGTGGGTGCGTGCGTGCGTGCGCGTGCGTGTGTGTGTGTGTGTGTGTGTGTGTGTGTGTGTGTGTGTGTGCTCCATGATGGGTCAATCACATTTTCTAGGATGAGATGCACATGTTGTTTGTTTACAGCAGCTACACTATTTATTCACAGCCTTACCATATCGGTCGTGAATGTGAAATCCAGCAGTTTTATTGACTGTACTTCTTCATCTACACCTCTAATGAGACATTCAGTTAAGCATCTCTGCTCTGTGTGAATAGCACATTGTGATTAGTTTCACAGTTTGGGGATTGTATATGTCATGAGTGGCGGGTGTGGTGTCTATTTACTGTTGGCTGTGTACTGTAGTTTCCACTGTATGTAAACTTTGCTACCGCTTTGAATGTCTCAGTGAATGAGGTTCTGTAGGACATGCAAACATGATGTCTTTGTGTCTACAGACGGCTGTTTACAGGCGCTCCACTAAAAATATTTACCAAGGGTCATAATGATTAAAATAGTACACCAGTGACCGAACCATACATGGAAAATTACAGCAAAGAATTTCATAAGGGAGGAGAGTCAAAGACTCATTATTTCGCTCACCTACTTCTAAAATCTTCTCTCACTTGTTTGTTGTTCCGCTATTCATCCGGTCCACTTGTTCATTGAAATGAAGGCAGATATTTTTGAGGCTTGCTGTAGTTTATCCTGGCAGACACTTCAGTCTACAATACACTCAGTATTGAAAGATAAACAGAGGCGTGGTAAGCCAGCGATGACTGACTCTCTCACACACACACACACACACACACACACACACACACACACACACACACACACACACACACACACACACACACACACACACACACGGAGGCGGCATCTCTTTAGACCAGGATTAAAGATGTGGTAAAGATTACGACAGAGGGTTTACTGAGAGAAAACAGAGAACACCCCGCTGCGCACATCCCCATTAAACACAGCTACACACACACACACACACACACTTTCTGTCTGGTCTGAGACTAATTTTTTTCACCGCAGGGTTGGTTTACAACATACTAAAGAGAGAAATTTGTTCTGCATTCCCATGAGTCTTTATGAACCTTCCTCTTTCTCTCTCCTTTCAGATCGATAGACAAAGTCTCCCCAAACTTTACATTAATATCACTTAACCCAGATTTTTAATAAAGATCTATCACAATTTTGTTGGTATTATAATGATGTCATTGCAGAAATTCCATCTCATTATTACAATATGTTTTTATATTAAAATGTGCACCACAAAACACAGCAGGGCACAAATGACACACTTTACACACTACTTTGCTATTTAATGACATTTTGAAGGCATCTTGAAACCAAAGAACTTCAGACACTATTTTTTAGGTTATCTTAACAAGACCTTAATATCAAACTGGACAAACATGGATTAAGACTCTTCATTTCTTTCTGTGCTGAAAAGTCTCACATTATAGTATTACCGGTAATTATAAATACAATTTCATCAAATTATAATGTAAAAAGCATAAGGAAAGGATGAATGAGAAATGAGGGTGATTTGAACCGAGAGAGTTAGAGGTCAGTGAGTTCAGACATGTCTCAGTCAAGTGTCCTTGAAGACGGCATCTGTTAAACATCAACATGCTTCACATGAGCTGTGCATTCTTCACCAGATGCGCTTATTACAAACATTCATGCATCTCAGTCTCAGCAGACCTGAACACACACAACAGATCCAGCACTTCAGTCTCAGCAGATCTGAACACACACAACAGATCCAGCACTTCAGTCTCGGCAGACCTGAACACACACGACAGATCCAGCACTTCAGTCTCAGCAGACCTGAACACACACACAACAGATCCAGCACTTCAGTCTCAGCAGACCTGAACACACACAACAGATCCAGCACTTCAGTCTCGGCAGACCTGAACACACACAACAGATCCAGCACTTCAGCCTCAGCAGACCTGAACACACACAACAGATCCAGCACTTCAGTCTCGGCAGACCTGAACACACACCAACAGATCCAGCACTTCAGCCTCAGCAGACCTGAACACACACAACAGATCCAGCACTTCAGTCTCGGCAGACCTGAACACACACAACAGATCCAGCACTTCAGTCTCGGCAGACCTGAACACACACAACAGATCCAGCACTTCAGTCTCAGCAGACCTGAACACACACACAACAGATCCAGCACTTCAGTCTCAGCAGACCTGAACACACACGACAGATCCAGCACTTCAGTCTCAGCAGACCTGAACCACACACAACAGATCCAGCACTTCAGTCTCGGCAGACCTGAACACACACGACAGATCCAGCACTTCAGCCTCAGCAGACCTGAACACACACACAACAGATCCAGCACTTCAGTCTCAGCAGACCTGAACACACACACAACAGATCCAGCACTTCAGTCTCAGCAGACCTGAACACACACACGACAGATCCAGCACTTCAGTCTCGGCAGACCTGAACACACACGACAGATCCAGCACTTCAGCCTCAGCAGACCTGAACACACACACAACAGATCCAGCACTTCAGTCTCGGCAGACCTGAACACACACAACAGATCCAGCACTTCAGTCTCGGCAGACCTGAACACACACGACAGATCCAGCACTTCAGCCTCAGCAGACCTGAACACACACACAACAGATCCAGCACTTCAGCCTCAGCAGACCTGAACACACACACACAACAGATCCAGCACTTCAGTCTCGGCAGACCTGAACACACACAACAGATCCAGCACTTCAGTCTCGGCAGACCTGAACACACACAACAGATCCAGCACTTCAGTCTCGGCAGACCTGAACACACACAACAGATCCAGCACTTCAGTCTCGGCAGACCTGAACACACACAACAGATCCAGCACTTCAGTCTCGGCAGACCTGAACACACACAACAGATCCAGCACTTCAGTCTCGGCAGACCTGAACACACACAACAGATCCAGCACTTCAGTCTCAGCAGACCTGAACACACACGACAGATCCAGCACTTCACTCTCCGCAGACCTGAACACACACAACAGATCCAGCACTTCAGTCTCAGCAGACCTGAACACACACAACAGATCCAGCACTTCAGTCTCAGCAGATCTGAACACACACAACAGATCCAGCACTTCAGTCTCAGCAGGACCTGAACACACACAACAGATCCAGCACTTCAATCTCAGCAGACCTGAACACACACAACAGATCCAGCACTTCAGTCTCAGCAGACCTGAACACACACGACAGATCCAGCACTTCACTCTCCGCAGACCTGAACACACACAACAGATCCAGCACTTCAGTCTCAGCAGACCTGAACACACACGACAGATCCAGCACTTCAGTCTCAGCAGACCTGAACACACACGACAGATCCAGCACTTCAATCTCAGCAGACCTGAACACACACAACAGATCCAGCACTTCAGTCTCAGCAGACCTGAACACACACAACAGATCCAGCACTTCAGTCTCAGCAGATCTGAACACACACAACAGATCCAGCACTTCAGTCTCAGCAGACCTGAACACACACGACAGATCCAGCACTTCAATCTCAGCAGACCTGAACACACACAACAGATCCAGCACTTCAGTCTCAGCAGATCTGAACACACACAACAGATCCAGCACTTCAGTCTCAGCAGACCTGAACACACACAACAGATCCAGCACTTCAATCTCAGCAGACCTGAACACACACAACAGATCCAGCACTTCAGTCTCAGCAGACCTGAACACACACAACAGATCCAGCACTTCAGTCTCAGCAGATCTGAACACACACAACAGATCCAGCACTTCAGTCTCAGCAGATCTGAACACACACAACAGATCCAGCACTTCAGTCTCAGCAGACCTGAACACACACAACAGATCCAGCACTTCAATCTCAGCAGACCTGAACACACACAACAGATCCAGCACTTCAGTCTCAGCAGACCTGAACACACACGACAGATCCAGCACTTCACTCTCCGCAGACCTGAACACACACAACAGATCCAGCACTTCAGTCTCAGCAGATCTGAACACACACAACAGATCCAGCACTTCAGTCTCAGCAGACCTGAACACACACAACAGATCCAGCACTTCAATCTCAGCAGACCTGAACACACACAACAGATCCAGCACTTCAGTCTCAGCAGACCTGAACACACACAACAGATCCAGCACTTCAGTCTCAGCAGATCTGAACACACACAACAGATCCAGCACTTCAGTCTCAGCAGACCTGAACACACACGACAGATCCAGCACTTCAATCTCAGCAGACCTGAACACACACAACAGATCCAGCACTTCAGTCTCAGCAGACCTGAACACACACAACAGATCCAGCACTTCAGTCTCAGCAGACCTGAACACACACGACAGATCCAGCACTTCAGTCTCAGCAGACCTGAACACACACACAACAGATCCAGCACTTCAGTCTCAGCAGACCTGAACACACACGACAGATCCAGCACTTCAGTCTCAGCAGACCTGAACACACACGACAGATCCAGCACTTCAGTCTCAGCAGACCTGAACACACACAACAGATCCAGCACTTCAGTCTCAGCAGACCTGAACACACACGACAGATCCAGCACTTCAGTCTCAGCAGACCTGAACACACACAACAGATCCAGCACTTCAGTCTCAGCAGACCTGAACACACACGACAGATCCAGCACTTCAGTCTCAGCAGACCTGAACACACACGACAGATCCAGCACTTCAGTCTCAGCAGACCTGAACACACACAACAGATCCAGCACTTCAGTCTCAGCAGACCTGAACACACACAACAGATCCAGCACTTCAGTCTCAGCAGACCTGAACACACACAACAGATCCAGCACTTCAGTCTCAGTGGACCTGAACACACACAACAGATCCAGCACTTCAGCCTCAGCAGACCTGAACACACACAACAGATCCAGCACTTCAGTCTCAGCAGACCTGAACACACACAACAGATCCAGCACTTCAGTCTCAGCAGACCTGAACACACACAACAGATCCAGCACTTCAGTCTCAGCAGACCTGAACACACACAACAGATCCAGCACTTCAGTCTCAGTGGACCTGAACACACACAACAGATCCAGCACTTCAGTCTCAGCAGACCTGAACACACACACGACAGATCCAGCACTTCAGTCTCAGCAGACCTGAACACACACAACAGATCCAGCACTTCAGTCTCAGCAGACCTGAACACACACGACAGATCCAGCACTTCAGTCTCAGCAGACCTGAACACACACGACAGATCCAGCACTTCAGTCTCAGCAGACCTGAACACACACGACAGATCCAGCACTTCAGTCTCAGCAGACCTGAACACACACGACAGATCCAGCACTTCAGTCTCAGCAGACCTGAACACACACAACAGATCCAGCACTTCAGTCTCAGCAGACCTGAACACACACAACAGATCCAGCACTTCAGTCTCAGCAGACCTGAACACACACGACAGATCCAGCACTTCAGTCTCAGCAGACCTGAACACACACAACAGATCCAGCACTTCAGTCTCAGCAGACCTGAACACACACGACAGATCCAGCACTTCAGCCTCAGCAGACCTGAACACACACAACAGATCCAGCACTTCAGTCTCAGCAGACCTGAACACACACGACAGATCCAGCACTTCAGTCTCAGTGGACCTGAACACACACACAACAGATCCAGCACTTCAGTCTCAGCAGACCTGAACACACACAACAGATCCAGCACTTCAGTCTCAGCAGACCTGAACACACACGACAGATCCAGCACTTCAGCCTCAGCAGACCTGAACACACACGACAGATCCAGCACTTCAGTCTCAGCAGACCTGAACACACACAACAGATCCAGCACTTCAGTCTCAGCAGACCTGAACACACACGACAGATCCAGCACTTCAGTCTCAGCAGACCTGAACACACACAACAGATCCAGCACTTCAGTCTCAGTGGACCTGAACACACACAACAGATCCAGCACTTCAGCCTCAGCAGACCTGAACACACACAACAGATCCAGCACTTCAGTCTCAGTGGACCTGAACACACACAACAGATCCAGCACTTCAGTCTCAGCAGACCTGAACACACACAACAGATCCAGCACTTCAGTCTCAGTGGACCTGAACACACACAACAGATCCAGCACTTCAGTCTCAGTGGACCTGAACACACACAACAGATCCAGCACTTCAGTCTCAGTGGACCTGAACACACACGACAGATCCAGCACTTCAGTCTCAGCAGACCTGAACACACACGACAGATCCAGCACTTCAGTCTCAGCAGACCTGAACACACACGACAGATCCAGCACTTCAGTCTCAGCAGACCTGAACACACACGACAGATCCAGCACTTCAGTCTCAGCGGACCTGAACACACACGACAGATCCAGCACTTCAGTCTCAGCAGACCTGAACACACACAACAGATCCAGCACTTCAGTCTCAGTGGACCTGAACACACACGACAGATCCAGCACTTCAGTCTCAGCAGACCTGAACACACACGACAGATCCAGCATCTCAGTCTCAGCAGACCTGAACACACACAACAGATCCAGCATCTCAGTCTCAGCAGACCTGAACACACACACGACAGATCCAGCACTTCAGCCTCAGCAGACCTGAACACACACAACAGATCCAGCACTTCAGTCTCAGCAGACCTGAACACACACAACAGATCCAGCACTTCAGCCTCAGCAGACCTGAACACACACGACAGATCCAGCACTTCAGCCTCAGCAGACCTGAACACACACGACAGATCCAGCACTTCAGCCTCAGCAGACCTGAACACACACGACAGATCCAGCACTTCAGTCTCAGCAGACCTGAACACACACGACAGATCCAGCACTTCAGTCTCAGCAGACCTGAACACACACGACAGATCCAGCACTTCAGCCTCAGCAGACCTGAACACACACAACAGATCCAGCACTTCAGTCTCAGCAGACCTGAACACACACGACAGATCCAGCACTTCAGTCTCAGCAGACCTGAACACACACAACAGATCCAGCACTTCAGTCTCAGCAGACCTGAACACACACGACAGATCCAGCACTTCAGTCTCAGCAGACCTGAACACACACGACAGATCCAGCACTTCAGTCTCAGCAGACCTGAACACACACAACAGATCCAGCACTTCAGTCTCAGCAGACCTGAACACACACGACAGATCCAGCACTTCAGTCTCAGCAGACCTGAACACACACAACAGATCCAGCACTTCAGTCTCAGCAGACCTGAACACACACGACAGATCCAGCACTTCAGTCTCAGCAGACCTGAACACACACAACAGATCCAGCACTTCAGTCTCAGCAGACCTGAACACACACAACAGATCCAGCACTTCAGTCTCAGCAGATCTGAACACACACAACAGATCCAGCACTTCAGCCTCAGCAGACCTGAACACACACGACAGATCCAGCACTTCAGTCTCAGCAGACCTGAACACACACAACAGATCCAGCACTTCAGTCTCAGCAGACCTGAACACACACGACAGATCCAGCACTTCAGTCTCAGCAGACCTGAACACACACAACAGATCCAGCACTTCAGTCTCAGCAGACCTGAACACACACGACAGATCCAGCACTTCAGTCTCAGCAGACCTGAACACACACGACAGATCCAGCACTTCAGCCTCAGCAGACCTGAACACACACGACAGATCCAGCACTTCAGTCTCAGCAGACCTGAACACACACAACAGATCCAGCACTTCAGTCTCAGCAGACCTGAACACACACAACAGATCCAGCACTTCAGTCTCAGCAGACCTGAACACACACAACAGATCCAGCACTTCAGTCTCAGCAGATCTGAACACACACGACAGATCCAGCACTTCAGTCTCAGCTGACCTGAACACACACACAACAGATCCAGCACTTCAGTCTCAGCAGATCTGAACACACACGACAGATCCAGCACTTCAGTCTCAGCAGACCTGAACACACACAACAGATCCAGCACTTCAGTCTCAGCAGATCTGAACACACACGACAGATCCAGCACTTCAGTCTCAGCTGACCTGAACACACACACAACAGATCCAGCACTTCAGTCTCAGCAGACCTGAACACACACGACAGATCCAGCACTTCAGTCTCAGCAGACCTGAACACACACAACAGATCCAGCACTTCAGTCTCAGCAGACCTGAACACACACAACAGATCCAGCACTTCAGTCTCAGCAGACCTGAACACACACACGACAGATCCAGCACTTCAGTCTCAGCAGACCTGAACACACACGACAGATCCAGCACTTCAGTCTCAGCAGACCTGAACACACACACGACAGATCCAGCACTTCAGTCTCAGCAGACCTGAACACACACGACAGATCCAGCACTTCAGTCTCAGCAGACCTGAACACACACACGACAGATCCAGCACTTCAGTCTCAGCAGACCTGAACACACACAACAGATCCAGCACTTCAGCCTCAGCAGACCTGAACACACACAACAGATCCAGCACTTCAGTCTCAGCAGACCTGAACACACACAACAGATCCAGCACTTCAGTCTCAGCAGATCTGAACACACACGACAGATCCAGCACTTCAGTCTCAGCAGACCTGAACACACACAACAGATCCAGCACTTCAGTCTCAGCAGATCTGAACACACACAACAGATCCAGCACTTCAGCCTCAGCAGACCTGAACACACACAACAGATCCAGCACTTCAGTCTCAGCAGACCTGAACACACACACGACAGATCCAGCACTTCAGTCTCAGCAGACCTGAACACACACAACAGATCCAGCACTTCAGCCTCAGCAGACCTGAACACACACAACAGATCCAGCACTTCAGTCTCAGCAGACCTGAACACACACAACAGATCCAGCACTTCAGTCTCAGCAGATCTGAACACACACGACAGATCCAGCACTTCAGTCTCAGCAGACCTGAACACACACAACAGATCCAGCACTTCAGTCTCAGCAGACCTGAACACACACAACAGATCCAGCACTTCAGTCTCAGCAGACCTGAACACACACACGACAGATCCAGCACTTCAGTCTCAGCAGACCTGAACACACACACGACAGATCCAGCACTTCAGTCTCAGCAGACCTGAACACACACACGACAGATCCAGCACTTCAGTCTCAGCAGACCTGAACACACACACGACAGATCCAGCACTTCAGTCTCAGCAGACCTGAACACACACGACAGATCCAGCACTTCAGTCTCAGCAGATCTGAACACACACAACAGATCCAGCACTTCAGTCTCAGCAGATCTGAACACACACGACAGATCCAGCACTTCAGTCTCAGCAGACCTGAACACACACAACAGATCCAGCACTTCAGTCTCAGCAGACCTGAACACACACAACAGATCCAGCACTTCAGCCTCAACAGACCTGAACACACACAACAGATCCAGCACTTCAGTCTCAGCAGACCTGAACACACACGACAGATCCAGCACTTCAGTCTCAGCAGACCTGAACACACACAACAGATCCAGCACTTCAGTCTCAGCAGACCTGAACACACACGACAGATCCAGCACTTCAGTCTCAGCAGACCTGAACACACACGACAGATCCAGCACTTCAGTCTCAGCAGACCTGAACACACACGACAGATCCAGCACTTCAGTCTCAGCAGACCTGAACACACACAACAGATCCAGCACTTCAGTCTCAGCAGACCTGAACACACACAACAGATCCAGCACTTCAGTCTCAGCAGATCTGAACACACACAACAGATCCAGCACTTCAGTCTCAGCAGATCTGAACACACACGACAGATCCAGCACTTCAGTCTCAGCAGACCTGAACACACACAACAGATCCAGCACTTCAGTCTCAGCAGACCTGAACACACACAACAGATCCAGCACTTCATGTTCATGTCATTGTGATCATGAATGCATTGTGCCAAAACTTCACTTTATAATCACATTAGATGAGAGGTTTCCAGATCCACTGAATCATGGCCTGTTTTCTTTATTTGTTTGCTTATATCTGACACACTTATTGTGACTTTTATTCAAAGCACATGCAGCAGGGAAAGTAAGTGACATTCCTCCTTTTCCCCCAGTGTGTTTTCTTTCCTCTTAACTTCACCTTTAATGCAGTCAACCCTCCCCTTCCTCAAGCAGATGTGCAGAATGTAAACAGAGCAAATAGGGAATTTAAGCTCTTTATGGATGCATACTCATAAATGATGGTCAGCAGGAGGTCAAGCACTCATTACTGACCATATTTAGAGCAAAGGCGACAAGGTTTGTATTTTTAGAAGAACCTTGGAGTGCCATGCAGAATGGGAGTGCTAATATATATATGCTTTTCACAACTCCTTTTACTTCTGTAATTTGATAGATCATAGACTAAAACTGGATATTTAAAGAGGCATGTGGGAGGAGACTTCATTTAATCCATTGGGAATTGATTGGATGGTGAAATGTGTCGCTGTAAATAAGGGTTTGATTCTGGATAAATCACGACACTGATGAAAAATGTCCACCACCTCAGTCATTTACACTATGCAAAATTATATATAATTAAAGTCATTTGTTTCATTCAATGAATCTGTGTTTTTGAATGAATCGGTTGAATGAATGATTCAATGACTTAGCCATAAGTCACTTGTTTCTTCCGAATGAAGTGTTTTGAATTAAGCTGTTGAACGATGGAGACTCGTGTATAAATACAGTACAGTATCTTATCGCTACAATTTAACATGCAAAACGAGTCACTGTAAAACACCAAACACTAATATTCAGACGGAGGATTGTTGTATAAACTTGTATAATGATCGTTTTGGTTTTGATGTGTGGTCGTGTTCATGCATGGACAGCTGTACAGATCTCTATCCTCTGTTCGTTCAGCTCTAGACATCGGCACCTGGGATCTGGCGTGTAAGTTCAACAACACGGACCACCACACGGAGCTGAACGGCACGGATCGGCTGATCGTACGGCGAGGACAGGCCTTCACCATTAGCCTGTATCTGAACTCTGGCGCTTACCAGCCTGGATCCAGTCAGATGCACATCACTGCAGAGACAGGTAATGCAGCGCAGCGGCTCAGGTGTGTGTGTGAGTGTGTGTGTGTTTACAGGGGCCGAGGAATTTAGAGTGGTTTTTGAGGTCAGGTTTGCTGACATGTCTTTGGACATCTGCATTAAACCCTAAGATGGTTTTCCTGTCTTAGCTGGTTTCAGCAAGCATGACCAAGTGGTCAAAACACCTTAAAAACCATCAGTGCATGACTGACCAGCTTACCACGATTGGCCAGTTAAAGCTTTTTGTTAGTACCAGGGATGATTATGTCATCTTTTTACTATTAAAAAAAGCATGATAAGTCAAGTCAAGATGATAAGTGATTATTTTGGATTAACTGGCTTTTTTTTGTCTTTTTTTTGTCTGAGGTCAACTTATGACGGCCGCTTGGTTTTTACATCCAAAAACATCAAAATGATTTTTGATGGTTTTGAGCCTAGCTCCTTGCCCTTGGAAGTAAGACTTGGAAGTAAACGCCCACTGCTATGATTGGATAACAGTTTTGCATATTATAATGAGTTTCATGTAATGCGCGAGTCGGTGGGCGGGGCTAAACAGGCGGTGATGAAGTGGGCGTCGACCTTCTTTTGCGGAGGCGGGGTTTAATACCCTGTGACCTCATAGATCCCCACTTTGTAAAACCTGTCGTTCGCTGGGCCTGCTGTCAATACAAGCTTTTATTGGACTAACAATGAAGTTTTCAGTTCTGAAACTTACAGGATATTCTTATAGTATGATAACCTCTTATATGTCAAAAGCTCAAGGAAAATTTTATTTCTCAGTTCATCACCCCTTTAAATTATTAAATTATTTAAATATTTTAATTATTATTAACATTTAATATACTTAACAATAATGTTGACAGCCATGTCAGAGGTCTACTGAATTAATCCAATTTTTAAAAATATTTCAGAAACTCATTATCGTTTAACTCAGGCTCACTTTAACGCTCAGGCTCATTGCTTTTTTAAAATGCCTTGAGTTATCAATATGAAAAAGACACCAATGTTTATGAAACAGTTGTTTGTCATAATAATCCATTCTTCCCTATCTCCACATCCCCATACTATATTATGTAGGAAGGAATTATTTCAGAAGCAATTGTTCAACTGTTTTATTTTCCAAAGAGATCAAGTTCATTCTTTATTAAAGCTCCAGAGGTTGAAGGTTAACACTGTCGGGGATCTTTCTGGACTTTTCCATGTAATAGATTCTGCCATGTTAGAGCTGAGAGGAGGTGCTGGAACAAGAGATAACAGAAAGACATTACTGGGACAGCAGTGTGTAACCCACAGGAAAAACTGCTCAGACTCAGATAACTGTAATGTCAAGAAAACAAGACCATCTGGCTTGTACAACGGAATTTGTGACGAGATATCGGCCATGTAAAAGTGTCAAGCACAAAACAAATTTTTGGGTGATCATTCAGAAAACGGCTCTCAGTCTCTCTTTTTTTCTGTCTTAGTTGCATGAGCCAATGTACATATAAATCTAGTTCTAATAAGTTTAATAAGCACAAACATGTCTTTAGCACACAGTGACGCCTCCAAACCATGTGTGACAATGACAAGCAATGTCCCATCTGTTCAAAACTGTGACACAGTCAGCCAATCACAAGATGTTTAAAGTCCACATGAAATCAAAATTGACCATATTTATTTTGTTTGCCTAAATTGATCGTTTTGTGGTGAACAATTCATCCATGCAAGTCAATCCACACAAAAACATTTTTTGGCTTCGTAATCTTTAATCAAAATCTGAAAATGCCCCTCGCCTCTGCATTGGAGGAGCTTCCCTGATGATGTAGGTTTTGGTGTCCGCTTAACATCCGTAACCACGCCCCTCCAACTGTCAGTAGACCGGCTGAATGCAACACCTACTTTTCTAGATCCAATCAGGTGCTAGTTGGAGAAAAAAGCCACACCCACTATTTTTCCTCATTTAGTATTCCGTTTCTCTCGGAAATACGTCACAACACTGAGATAAAGTCGGTTGCAACTTCCGGTTCACGCGGACTTTAATGTGCAGTAGAAGATATCATAGTGGGCGGGGCTATCCATCATGATAATGCTGAAACCAATCAGAATGCACCGTTTCATGTCACTTGTCACGGTTGTGACTGGTTTTGAATAAAGTTTCAGATTGATGTGATATTAAAGTCGGCATTAAACGGAAGATGCACTAGTATTTTCTTCTCTATTGTGACGAGTGAATCGCTTCTGGAACAAGAACAAATGTGGGCGGGGGTTGATTCAGTCAGTGAGGAATTGATTGGATGGTTGTGGTTTGCTATTGGTGGATCTCATGTGAGTGACAGGTTGCCCCGCCCTCGTCATCAGAGAAGAGAAGAGATGCTGCAAGAGGAACTTATTCTGATTCAAGATTATTAAAACAATAATGATGTGCACGGATAAACCATTTATAATAAATACCACAATATTTCACAAAAAAACAAGAGTTGTCGATTTTAATGGTGACTTTAAAGAGGGCACCAGACAAGCATTCATTGTTTTTCTTCTTGTGTCCCCCAGTTCTTTCCCAACAAAGATCAGCATATCACCATTAACACTGTTGTTTGAGTTACGCTGTTGTACTGACGGGAAATGTGGAGCGAGGAGGGCTTGTCTGGGATACTTCCCAGTCTGAGCACATGAATTCCAGTGTGTGCCCTTTAAACGCAGGGTCAACGACTCAGGGAGATGTGAGATTCAGAGACCGCTGTAGACACATTCCTGACTGCCCTTAGGATTAAAAGAAGGGGATTTTTGGTGTGAACATATTCTCGTTCAAACCACTGATTGTATCTGTGGAGATCTTTAAGTTTGGAACAATGTGAACTTTGTGGCCTAATGAATCACTATGGACTCCTTCATGCTGGATGTGGAAACTTTGTCCTGCCGCAAAGCAACATTTTATAAAGCAGCAACATTATAGCAGCTGCATTTTCAGAGACACTTTTAAGATCCCAGCTAAAAGTAAACGTTCTCAGAACAAGTCTCTGGAAAGATTCTCTCAGATATTCTTCCAGGAACGTTAATAGAACATTCGTTCAAAGTTATCTGGTCTTTAATTCTAAATATTAACACAAAAACATAATACATCATTCATGGAACTTTTTTTCTAAAATGGTTTAGAACGTTTAGAGACCATTTTAAAGTAACGTTCCCATAATGTTTGAAGAACGGAATGTTTCCTTAGCCTTTACATAAGCAAGGACTTAAAAAAAAAAACATTTTAAAAACTGGAATGTTCAGAGAACAATCAGAAATTACGTTTTCATAACTTAATATAAACGTTAGCAAACCATGAACATATTTTTGTTAGCTGGGATTCACCATTAAATAGATGATTTTGGTGATTTTTGTTCCACTGAGCTTGATGTAATTGTGAAATATTATTACAATTTAAAATCAATGTTTTTTATGTTGAATATATTGTTAAAATGTAATTTATTCCTATGATCAAAGCTGAATTTTCAGCATCATTACTCCAGTCTTCAGTGTCACATGATCCTTCAGAAATCAGTATAATATGATGATTTTCTGCTCAAGAAACATTTGTGATTATTATCAATGTTAAAAACGGTTTTGCTGGTTCATATTATTGTGGAAACCGTGATAGATATAATTTTTTAGGATTCTTTGATGACTAGAAATTTTGAAAGAACAATATTTATTTGAAATAGAAATCTTCTGTAACATTATAAATTTAATCTTCTCAATATTTTTTTTTAAATGCGAAAAATAAATAAAATATGTATATATATTGGCCACTTTTATAAGTGAGGCAACAGCATTGAATATTTTTGAGGGGGATTTCCATAAAATTGCATTTGAAACTATCCAAACACACAGATCTTCCAAAGGCAAGTCAAGTCACCTTTATTTCTATAGCGCTTAATACAATACAGATTTTTCCAAAGCAGCTTTACAGTGAAAACAGGAAAACAATGATGAAAACAGAACTCAATACTGATGTAAAGCAATTCATATAAAGTCAGTTCAGTGTTGATTCAGTTCAGATCAATAACTGAAGATCTCATTAATAAATAACGTACTGTACACACTATACCCTAACCTACCCGATAGTGTTAACAAAAGCAAATGTGACATTAAAACACAATCCTATCCATGTGATTTAAGCTTTTACCATGACTCGTCTTTCACGCGATTCGTACCCGACTTCTCTGCATCACAACTACATTTCTATATCAGCTGAGGAAGCTTAGTGTGTCAGTAAAACGGGAAGATAAAGAGCTGGTTTTTATTGACATAAAAAAAAAACTTTTCCTTTAATCCTCCCTTGTCTGACTTCTGCTACTCTGAGCAATGCCTGAACTTTGTATTTTGAGCACTTCTTGCGTTATTTTTGCCTCTTCACGATGACTCGCTTGCTGTAGTCCTCAGTTGGAAGTCGTTTGGATAAAAGCGTCTGCTAAATGACTAAATGTAAATGTAAATGTAGGTTAAGTGATGCAAACTCCTAAATATATTAGTTTACAAGTCTTGCACTATGGTAAAATGTGTTTTGAGGTCATAACATTGTGTAAAGAGCCGTGTGAAAATAAGTCTTTATTAATCCATAATCTGCCCCTGTAATCATAATTGTGTGTGAAACCGGTTAAAAGTGCTTGCTGTTTTACTGCCTCTAGTGTTCAGTTCTGTTGGAAACAGCAGTGATATGTACGTATTGGTACGTATTTTCATATTGCAACAGGTTCGTTTTCCAATGAGCCTGTGTTGGAAGGTGTGTGTAAATAGAGAGCAGGATTGGTGGGTCAGTAATGTGTTTGTGACGGTGTAGGCCCTCAGCCGGTGGAGCAGTACGGGACCAGGGCCGTGTTCGGTCTCAGTGACGAGATCGACAGCTCGCGGTGGAGCGCTGCAGTGACCAGTCCTCCTGCAGACACCGTGTGTCTGAGTGTGTGTCCCGCGCCCGACGCTCCCATCGGCCGATACGTCCTGACGCTAGATGAGCGCATCCAGTTTGAGTTCATACTGCTGTTCAATCCCTGGTGTCCGAGTGAGTACAAACACATGCACTCACGCCTGAAGGTTATACAGATATCATGTTCCTCATGAATAATATCTCTGCGTGCTCAACCCATAATCTGACTCACAGGAGATGTGGTGTACATGGACAGCGAGGAGAAACTGGCGGAGTATGTTTTGGCCCAGGATGGCATCATCTTCAGGGGCGATGCCGAGTACCCCGTCCCGTTAGCCTGGGACTTTGGACAGGTACCAACATGTGTTCATAATCTCATGATCTCACCTCCTAGATGAGCCCTAAAGACTGTATAACTCACAACAGCAGAGACACTCATAAAAAAAACTGTTGAACGAACTTAAGTAAATTAAGGAAAACTTTTCCACGAAATGAAATTACATTTTTCCAACAAAATCGAATTAGTTTGAAATTATTTGTTGGAATCTTGTTGTAAAATCAATTAGTCAAAAAGACTAAAAATAAATAATTGTGTCATTTTCTAAAGTTTTGCCATTCCTAATAGAGAAAATGTTGTCATGTCAACTACATTAAAATTTGATCCTGCCTAGATAAAATTGCTAACATTATCATTGTATCTACCTTGACTCTACAGTTACTTCTAATGACAGTGACATACTTGTGTTCAATTAATTTAAAACCACTTTTTACATTTTAACAATAAATATTACTTATGTAAGTGTGAGGATTAATACATATGGTTTAATACAAAACCAGTCATAAGGGTAATTTTTTTCTGAAATTGAGATTTATATATCATCTGAAAGCTGAATAAATAAGCTTTTCATTGATGTATGGTTTGTTAGGATAGGACAATATTTGGTCGAGACACAATTATTGAAAATCTGGAATCTGAGGATGCAAAAAAATCTAATAATTGAGAAAATCTCCTTTAAAGTTGTGCATTTATGTTCACGATTGTGCTGCATTCACTCACAAAAATACATGTTTTATATATTTACGGTAGTAAATTGACAAAATTTTGGCATAAAAGAAAAATTTATACTTTTGACCCATATAATGTATAGTTGCTATTGCCACAGATATACCCGTGCGGCTCCAGACTGGGTTTGTGGTCCAGGGTCACATATAAAGGTCCACGTGCCCACGCCTAAACACAGTCACCACTCTTCTGCATAATAGTAACCACAAAATTCAAAAACATTACAGAAAGTCCTGTAAGTTTCTAACATAACTGAGCATTAAACACTGACATTAACTAACAACTTTCCATTTACTGAAAAACAAAATAATCCCTAAATTTACCCTCCTAATGCAGTCCCTTGCAAAGCATGCTGGGAAATACAGGTCCACTGTCCAGCTAGTTGTTAACAAAAATCATTCATGTAGTTTTCACACAAATTAATTAAGTAAACCTCCGTTTTAAATATATTAGGTTGATTGAACACAATTAAATTAAGTTGTAATAAAATGTAAAAAAATTAATTAATTATTAATTAATTAAATTGAAAAAGAGGAAAAAAATTACATTGTATTTTATCATTGTAAGCTTGGCATTGATAAAGGTCACATGTGACCGAAACGTTTGCCACTTTTTTCAGTAAAATCATTGATTTTATCTTGCTTTTGTGACGTCTCTTGTCTTTGGTGGAGTGTGCGGACTCTCTTGAAGTGCCTCTCCAATTTTATTTCTGTTAACATTAATTTATAATTCAATTAACGTAACTTGACATAAAAAGTTTTAGCTAACGATAATCCAAATCACCCAAAAATATAAAAAAAACATGAAGAAAATAAAGCCTATTTTTTTATGACGATGAATATTTTTTTTGCATTGTAAATATGGCACATTAAATCATGTGGATCATTGAAAGAACACACTGAGAAATGTTGGGAAATGTTAATATTGAGATCTCTGGTTTTGAAATGCAGAAGTCTGAGACATTGTTGAAATCTCTTCTGGAAATCTAGCGGACACATGCGAGATTACGGATGTCTTTTCCTCAGGCAAAACATCTGGAAGCAGGAGTTTCAGAATGTGCCCTGACATTTCATCTAATAGCTCGCTGGATCTCACTTTTTTTTTTTTTTTTTGGGCATTTTAGGGGGAAAAAAATCCTGTTTTAGAGAAGCGAAGTGTGCAAGAGTGCATTATTTGCACATGTTTTAATTGTGTCTGTTGCGGTTTGTCCTGTAGTTCGAGAAGGGCATACTTGACATCTGTTTAAGAATCCTTGACATGAACCCCAAACACAAAAGGAACCCGGGGAAGGACTGTTCTGGGCGCAGAAACGTCATCTATGTCACACGAGTGCTCAGTGCTATGGTCAGTACACATACACATAACAAACATAAATGAATCACCTTTAGGGGTTCTGTAGTTTTCAGCATTAATGTTTCAACATTGAAATGTTTCTTGAGCCACAAATCCGCATATTAGAATGATTCTTTGCTGCTTTGGAATTTGGCCAAAACAATATATTTTATAATGCAGCGTAATTATATAATTAATGTTTGGATCATCAGATACCCAGCTCACTACACTGCAAGACAAGCCTTTCTTACTTACTTATTTTTGTATTGTTTCCAGTCCAAATATCAAACATTTCTTAAATCAAGATGCATTACTAAAGTAGTAAAATGACATAAGATATTAAGTCTTGTTTTCTTGGGGAATTAATCAAAATTAAGTGAGTTTTTGCTTAAAACAAGCAAAATGATTTGCCAATGGGGTAAAAAAATAATCTTGTTTCTGTTTGAATTAACATTATTTTTCTTATCCCATTGGTAGATAATTTAGTTTTTTTAAGCATCAATTCACTTAATTTGTATGAATTCCCCCGGAAATCAAGACCTAATATCTTATGTCATTTTACTAATTTAGTAAACGCATCTTGAATTAAGAATTTTTGTATATTTGGACTGGAAACAAGACAAAAATACTAAGTGAGAAAAGCATTTTTTGCAGTGTAGTTTCTGGAACAAAGTTATAAATGTTTTTCCTTGATAGAATTATGATTCACACTCGTGTAAATGACAGTGTAAGGATTAGGATGACTTCTCCTCCCCAGATTAACAGTAATGACAGGGACGCTGGTGTCCTGGAGGGCTGCTGGAAAAACACGTTTGACGGAGGCGTGAGTCCCATGTTCTGGAGGGGAAGCGTTCAGATCCTGAGGACGTGGGACAGCACCTCCTGTATGGGGGTGAAATATGGACAGTGCTGGGTCTTTGCAGCCATCGCCTGTACAGGTATTCAGTTATCCTATTAGAGGATGTAGTGCTTCTCAAGTGGTTACCCCACCGTAACCTACGGAGCCCCTGAAAGTGAATTCACAAGTTCACACTTACATATAATCAGATATGGAATAAAAAATTTGTATTTAACGTGCTGGGCTTCAAGCTCTGAATTTGGCCCTGGCTGGGACAGGAATAATCGAGATGCTGGAAAAACTGGAAGTGGGATCTGTATAAAAGCCTCTTCTCGCGCTGAATGGGTAGATTATCTGAATGTGCTCATATAACTTTGTTTATAAAACATTGTATGTTGAAGGAAAAAAAATTGAGATGGCAGGACAAATATTTTGTCAATGCATTTGCGTTCTCTTGCAATTTTTTTTATTTCCCCTAAAAAAAATTTGTTCGCTCACAAAATGTTTGTGTTCCCCCGAAAAACTTTGCGTTCAGAAAAATGTTGCATTGGAAAGATCAGTAATTTGCAAACAGTAATTTGCGAGCAAACTTAAAGAATGCAGACATTATGCAAGTGAACGTAGAGTTTCTCAGTGGAACGCAAAATGCTCACAAAATGTCTGCTTTCCCCTGAGAAAACTTTGCATTCCGAGAAACTTTGCATCGCAAAAGCATTTCTCCCCATCTAATTTTTTTTCCTTCACCATGTCCCTTTAGGGGCTCCGTAGATTCCAGCAAAAGTACCAGAACTAGCTTAGCCTCCGAGTGTAGGGGCTGAGATACTGAATTTAAATATTTTTAACCATAATACCAAATGACAAAAAACTAAAATGGTAATTCAGTATAATACAGTATTTGTCCCAGTGTTTGGATGGTAAATCACTGTTTCCTTATGCATCTACAAAAGTGCAAATGTTCCTATTCTGGCTTGGTAATAATGGTAACATGCACTTTGGTATGTTACATATAGTTTCTATAGTAATAATTACTATAAATTATGCATAATTAAATGCAACTAACTAAACCCAAATCTAACACTAAACCTAACCCTATAGTAAGTACATGTAGTTTACTCAGTACTTAAATGCATAATTACACTGTAACAAAAGCATGTTGTTGGGCCTGTGCCGTGCATTATTTGGTTTCATTCTAAGGAAAGTTTTGTTAGTTTTGTACAATAAACAGTTTTCGTTCAGCATCAGGTCTTCAGTCAATGTCTAAAGGGAAACCAGTTGAGAACCAGTGGATTATACTGTGTGAAACGAGAGGAATGCAGACAGATGAAGCAGGTTCTTGTGTTTGTCCTCAGTGTCTCGCGCTCTGGGAATCCCATGCAGGGTTGTCACAAACTACTATTCTGCCCATGATACCAACAGCAACCTCGTGATCGAGCGTTACGTCAACGAGAAAGGAGAAATAGACAGCGGCAGCACCAGAGATATGATATGGTATGACTTCCTTTAAAACACTTTTATACAAATAACTCATGCAGAATGTGATTTGTCAATCAAAATCTACAGTTTATAAATATAAAATCTCACAAATTTGGTTAAAAAGTCGCACCTTTGGTTACAGTAAAAGTGTTTTTCTGCTGTAGGAACTATCACTGCTGGGGTTGAGTCTTGGATGACCCGACCCGATCTCCCTCCAGGATTTGACGGCTGGCAGGCGAGTGACCCGACGCCACAGGAGAAAAGTGAAGGTGTGTAGACGCCTCACTTCCTGTCAAACAGGAAATCAAACATTCTCAAACTTAAAGGGATAGTTCACCAAAAATGAACATTCTGCACAGTACAAATATCAAAACACACTTACATCAACACACTTACATACTTTGGGAAGCAAAATGACTTAAATCTTGTTTTATGAAATATTTATTCAAATGAAGTGTGTTTATGTTTAAAACAAGAAAAATGTGTCAGTGGGGTTAGAAAAATTACTTAAACTTAACTGAAAGGGAAATCGAGATTATTTTTCTGACCTCAATGGCAGATACTTGTTCTTGTTTTAAGCAAAAACACTTACATTTTTAAAAAAGGAATCAGGAAACAACATGTCATTTTGCTACTCAAGTAAATGTAGCCTATCTTGATTTAAGAATGTTTAGATATTTGTACTGGAAAACAAGACAAAAATATTTTTTTGTCATCATTGTCGTTCAAAACCCATAAAACTTTAAATCTGCGAAACTTAAATTAAAACAGATAGATAGATGGAAGATGGATGGATGGATGGATGATAGATAGATAGATTTAAAGATGGATGGATGGATGGATGGATAGATGGATGGATGGATGGATGGATAGATGGATGGATGGATGGATGGATGGATGGATGGATGGATGGATGGATGGATATATATTACAGTTTTTCTCAGTCGCTTTGGTGCATTTCTCACATCACTATTTACATTTGCACAACAGTTAGTTCAACCTCCACAACATTTAGTCATTTGTGCACATCATAGTAGCAGTTTCTCATTCCTTCAAACAAATTGCAAATGCTTTTGAACATGCATCAATTGCTTTCATACAACTCTCTGCTGTTTTATAACATTATCATTTGCTTATGTCATGTCAGTCAAAATTAACTATACTTGTGAATGCTGAATAGTCATTCCATATAAAACTAATAGTCCTCCTTTCATTGCTTGAGTCATTACATACAAAAATGTTGAACTAGTTGTCAAAATCTGTCAAGCAAATTTTACAACAAACATTTAATCTTTTTTTTTCCTGAAAATGTCTCCTAAATTGAACAATTTATCTTAGGTGAATCTCAACTTTCACTGATGCGAAGGGGTGTGTGAAGCATTACTAGTTGTAACCAATGATAAGCCACTTCTCTACAATCACTGTCAGAGCTGAATCCCATAAACCCCCACTTTACAAGCATATATGAACCAAGCAGGACATAGTGTGTACCATTTCTACAATACTGTGACAGAAATGGAAGGCCAGCCTCGTGGAAGAGGGGTGAGGGGGAAGGGAAAGGGGAAGGGGGAAGAAGAGGCCAAGTACATAGGCGGATCCCTGATGAAATCAGGGCTACAATTGTGGATCATGTTGTCAATCACGGCCTCACAACGGCTGAGGCTGGTCGAAGGGTGCAGCCAAATGTTGGGGAGAACCACTGTAAATTCAATTATTCAAACATTTCGTCGGGAGAACAGGTGTGTATAAATGGCATATCCCCAGTCTTGCTCCATACAACACACAACATCTGCTGACTTTGTTAGACACTCTTTACAGGGACATAATCCCTGAGAATGAGAGGGGTCTAACTGGAGACCATCTGAGCAAGCATGTTGTTGTTTTGGATTGCATTGCAAGAGATGATATTCGCTGTGATGATGAAATGATGTGGCCAGACAGAGAGGAACGTCTGGATGTGCATGAATGATTACAGTACTATGTATGTTGTGGTGTTCAGTTCCAATATGTACTGCAGTATAGTTTACAGTTGTGCACAGCTCTACCCAAAGGGAGTTTATGTTTGTTGTAAATAAGGGTGTATTTTTTCTTTTGCACAATGCTGTGAACAAATTAGAATTGCAAAGAGAATATGCAGTAAAAATGTGAAACATTCAGTGTCTTGTAGTTACCTCACTAAATACAGTAATGTGTAACTTTACTGTATTTTTCAAATGGCTGTGCAAATAGTATATAGTGCTGTCTTGAGCATTTTCAGGTAGTGTCACCAATATCTGACTTTTTTGCATTGGAAAACATTTACAGAGTAAACTGTCATAATGAAAACATGACAAAGCCATTTGACTATCTTGTTCATAAACAATGGTGTCAAGACTTTTCATCTTGATGACACTGACACTTTCATTGACATGAGTACTTGCTTTTGAGGAATGAGCGATCCATTTTGAGCAAGTGACACGCTTTTGCAGGTTATCAACTAGGTTTTGCAGTTTGTACTAATTGTTTTGAGAACTGCATTAATTGTTGTGCAAATGTAAATAGTGATGTGAGAAATGCACCAAAGCGACTGAGAAAAACTGTAAAGATAGATTTATAGATAGATAGATTGATTGATAGATAGATAGATTAATCTTAGTCTTGTAAAGAGACACAATTGCTTTATTTAATGAACTTATTTAACAAAAATAAAGCAAACACATAATCTGAACTGTTTTCTCTCAGGCGTGTTCTGCTGCGGGCCGGTTCCTGTGCGGGCCATAAAAGAGGGAGAGCTCACCTTCAAATACGACGCTTCGTTTGTGTTCGCGGAGGTGAACGCAGACTTAGTGCACTATCTGAAGTATAAAGACGGGACCACAAGAAAAATCGTGAATGACCAAAAAGTGGGACAGAAGATCAGCACCAAGAGTGTCGGCCCGAGATGCGAGAGAAGACGTCACACACCAGTACAAATACCCTGAAGGTAGGAATACACAAACAAGCGCACTTCCTTTCAATATCGCAACATCAGGAGGTTTATTTCTCAACAACCTCTTCCAGGTTCTGAGGAGGAGAGGCGGGTTTTTGAGAAAGCAAACCACCAGAACAAGCTTCAGCAGCAGCAAGCGGACCCTGGGCTTCACATCAGCATCAAGCTGTCCACGGGGATCAGGAAGGGCTGCGACTTCGACGTGTTCGCGATCGTGACGAACAACACCGAGGAGGATAAGAAGTGCCGCCTGGTGTTTGCGTCGCGTGCCGTGTCTTACAGCGGAGTCGTGGGCCGAGAGTGCGGCTTTAAAGACCTGCTCAATGTGGAGCTGGCTCCTGGAGGAGGTGCGCTTTCAGTGCGGATGTGTGCTTGTGTGTGTGATTCCATGGGCGTCGGAAGCATAAAAAAGTGGGTGTGTCCTCCCCCAGAAAAATGTTACTGAGTAAATGCCATTTCATGTATTCTGGTGCCTTTTAATTAAACAAGTAGCCTAAACTAAACTCCACTTCACGTCGGGCGGTCCTTCGCCTCCATGTCGTGCAATGCACAGGTATCCGTGGATTATCCCGCTGATACCATGGTAATTTGCCAGCATTGACAACTTAAAGCTGTTATTGATGTTTGCAACATAATATTTGACTGGAAGGGTAAAACGGGCGGTTATTTTCGTCAGTTGCGTCTCGTTGAGAAATATAATGTAGCGATTCAGCGGAAATGGAGTTTAATTTATTAGGGCATTCCTCAAGTGGAATGGATTTGACTGACGGCGCTCTGAAAAGACATATACGCTGACTTAGAGACTGTAAACGTGAGTGGGTCCAATATAATTGGTCTTAAAAAGTGTCTTGTCTTTAAAAAAGTCTTGTCCCACCCATATACTGTACAATGGTTCCGACGCCCATGTGTGATTCAGAATGCAAAGCCAAATGCATCCAAGCTATTTTGTGCACAGACATCTGATGAAAACGCTTGAGTGCATTAGCAATGCATTGGCCGAGCATTTACATACATTTGCATATGCATAAAGTATTGGTAAAGTGAAGTAATGCATGGCTTGGAGTGGCTTATGGCTATTGTAGAACAGAGGGAATGGCTATTTTTAATCAAAGGTTCTTTTAAATAGATAGTTATCCTATATTTAATCAATTAGATTTTTTCGTATTAGTAGTAACATAATATTTTTTGTTTACACTTTATTTTAAGGTGTCCGTGTTACAGTGTAATAATTAACTACATGTATTTATGATAGGGTTAGGATTAGGGTTTGGTTTAGGGTTAGTTTCGCATAATTTATAGTTATTACTATAGTAACTACATACACAATGATACTGTAAAATAAAGTGTTATCTGTGTTTTGTAATATTATTAACATTTATACAGTATATACAGTATATATTTAAACTACTGACTTTTACATATTATTTATAATAATTTGTGTACATGCTTTAATTATTATTATTAGCAGTAGTAGTAATAACAATTCATGTATTTATTTATTATTATTATATGTATATAATATTAACCATAACTGATATTGACTTTCCATTTAGTATTATTGAATTATTCTTTGATGATGTTGTGTCTTCGCTGTGTTGTGTGTTTGTTCCAGAGAGGAAGGTTCCTCTGAGACTGAACTACAGTAAATACTGTAATAATCTGCTGGAGGATAACCTCATCCGGCTGGGAGCTCTGCTGATCGACTACGGCACCAGGGAAGCCAGTATGGCCATGCGGGACGTCGTGCTGGACGAGCCCGAGATCAAAATCAGGGTACGACCACGATCACATCACATGATGTGTGTGTGTGTGTGTGTGTGTGTGTGTGTGTGTGTGTGTGTGTGTGTGTGTGTGTTGATGTGTGTGTATCCCAGCTAACAATTTTATGTTCCCAGAACGTTCTGGGAACGTTAGTTTTTGGTTCCCAGAATTGGTTATCAAGGAAAGTTTTCTTAACGTAAATGGAACGTTCTCCTTAGGTTATAAAAATAGAATCTAAAAAATAACCTACAGGGAACGTTCCCAGAACGTTCTTGGTTGGTTCCCAAAAAAGTAACCAAATGGGAACGTTAGGGGAACGTTCTGTGTTTGCTGTGATGTTAATGTGTGTGTATGTTGATCTCTATGTTGGTGTGTGTGTGTGTGTGTGTGTGTGTGTTGATGTGTGTATGTTGATGTTGATGTGTGTGTATGTTGATGTGTGTGTGTGTGTATGTTGATGTTGATGTGTGTGTATGTTGATGTGTTTGTGTTTATGTTTATGTATGTTGATGTGTGTGTATGTTGATGTGTGTGTGTGTGTGTGTTGATGTGTGTGTATGTTGATGTGTGTATGTTGATGTTGATATGTGTGTATGTTGATGTGTGTGTATGTTGATGTGTGTGTATGTTGATGTGTGTGTATGTTGATGTGTGTGTATGTTGATATGTGTGTATGTTGATGTGTGTGTATGTTGATGTGTGTGTATGTTAATGTGTGTTTATGTTGATGTCTATGTTGGTGTGTGTGTGTGTGTGTGTTGATGTGTGTATGTTGATGTTGATGTGTGTGTGTGTGTGTATGTTGATGTGTGGTGTGTGTGTATGTTGATGTTGATGTGTGTGTATGTTGATGTGTGTGTATGTTGATGTGTGTGTATGTTGATATGTGTGTATGTTGATGTGTGTGTATGTTGATGTGTGTGTATGTTAATGTGTGTGTATGTTGATGTCTATGTTGGTGTGTGTGTGTGTGTTGATGTGTGTATGTTGATGTTGATGTGTGTGTATGTTGATGTGTGTGTGTGTGTATGTTGATGTTGATGTGTGTTTGTGTTTATGTTTATGTATGTTGATGTGTGTGTATGTTGATGTGTGTGTGTGTTGATGTGTGTGTATGTTGATGTGTGTATGTTGATGTGTGTGTATGTTGATGTGTGTGTATGTTGATGTGTGTGTGTGTGTGTATGTTGATGTGTGTGTATGTTGATGTGTGTGTGTGTATGTTGATGTATGTGTGTGTGTGTGTGTGTGTGTGTGTGTGTGTGTGTGTTGTGTGTTGTGTGGTGTGTGTGTGGATGTGTGTGTATGTTGATGTATGTGTATGTTGATTTACAGTATGTTGCTGTGTGTGTATGTTGATGTGTGTATGTTGATGTGTGTGTATGTTGATGTACAGTATGTGTATGTTGATGTACAGTATGTGTATGTTGATGT
>JARPMJ010007327.1:0-43937 GCA_033366665.1 Phoxinus dragarum | reverse complement strand
GAGCTCTTTGGGTCATGAGCGAAAGCAGATGGGCAGCAGGCTCAATAGGCAGGATTCATCACTCATGTATAATCGTGACTCGACTTTTGGGGAATTTAGGAAAATACAGATAGAACATTTATGTGAAGCTTCTGGAATTATGCAGTAACCAACTTAATGTGAGAACGCAATGAAACAGAACACGTCGCAGTGAATGCTTCTCCACATAAACACATCCATAAATCCCAATCTGAGTTTAGGTGACGGTCACTTATTATAAAGCAATAATCCCCAAGAAGCCATTGTTTACAGTGATTTTAGAATACCTAAGGGGCGTTGTTAGGCACAAGGATTATAATGTGCATTTGGGAATGCAACGTGAGCCAAACATCTTCCCAAACTTGTAAAGAGAAACCAGCTGTTGTCAACAAAAGAGAGGTTTTAAGGGCTCCCTAAAATTTTCCACCAAAACAAAAGCTAATATAGTCCATGGTTTGAAAGCAAAGAAATTGAGACAGCCATGATTATTAGTTCTGACAAAACAAATTTTATATTATTATAATTATATTATTTTTCTTAGTAACCTTGTAGCTGAGTGAAATATTACAATATTAAGATTTCTTATTTTGTTTAATATTCTTATTTAGAAAAAATATGTTGGCCAACTGCAGCAATACAAAAGTACACCAAACATGGAGCAAATAAATAAAATGAAATAAAATACATTTTAAATCTGAATTTTTATCAGGGGAAATAAAAATGCACAAAATTGTGCAACTTTAGCAAGCAACAATAAAAAAAACTCTTAATACTTAAAATGTCTAGGTTGGATGAAAAGTGAATCATCTTAATTTGATGAGACTACCCAACCAATTAATATTTTTAGTACTAATGAGTAGGCTAATTAAACAAATGAGGTGCATTTTGCTGATGTTCAACTTCACACGTACCTACTTATCTACGTTTACTGATAAATGGCAATAGCCACAGAGCTAAAACAATAAAAAAATAATTTATGTACAAGACAGGTATCAGACATAATATAAAATTATGTAATGTTAAAAAAATTTACCTATATTAATGCTTTAAAAAAACACTCCCCATTTCAATTACACATGCATCTTTCATTAGTTGAAGGGCTAATGCTAATTATTTGGACATCTACGACAACACCTCATGACTGTAGAGTCAAACAGCTGTTGTAATGTGTCTGTGAATGTCAAGCTAAATGGAAGGGTCATGATAATTACAGCACAGAAAACATGAACATGCCTGTATGCAAGCATGATTGCCCATTTATTACCATCACGCTTGTCTGGTGGGAAAACTGGAGCATGGAATATGACTGTGCCATCTGAGCACTTACTAAACATGATAAATAAATGCAACTACGTCTATAATGCAGAGAAGACACCAAGCTAAATATATACTTTCATTATGTCATCATTATCACATTAAACAGCACAGCCATGACAGCTGAAGACGATCACACGGTCACCATGAACACTGAAAAACGTGGTTGTTCACGTGGTCACATGTCGCGGCAGACAGGATCCCAAGTCTAGCCTATTAGACTACAGTTTGAGGTAATGCTCAGAACAACAACATTCTGCATTGTTTGTGTTATTAGCATCAGAATGGCTCCTAAAACAATGCTATCCACTACATTCTCTGTTTAGGCCCCGTTTACAATTGGTATTTAGGGTTGTACGGTATGAGATGTTCACGGTATGGTAACGGCCCCAGAAAATATCACGGCTTCAGAAAATACGGTATTAAACTAATTATTTTTTTATCATCAGTTAAAATAACAAATGCCTTATTATACAGAATTAAACCATTTGTTTTGTGTTTATTCAAATTTCAATCAAATGTTGAATAAATTGAATGCAATAATTGATTATGGATTAGATTAACAAATTATTTTATCATTCATAACTTAACATTTTTAAGAATAATAGAGTCTTATGAAAAGTATTTTAATCAGAAATTCTGGTTTGTCTGTTTGAATTTGTCTGGATTCTGTGTTTTATGATTTAATACAAAATAACAAAAACTACAAATTAATGCATAAAACTTTATAAACTTAAAGTTTTAAAATTACTCAATTAAAATTAAGTCAGAAATGGGAGACTTTTATCTGCACAGAAGGAATGTGTTCTCGAATAGGCGAACATGTTTGATGCATTTTCTCCTTTTGCAGCAATTTTGCATCCATATTTTTTGCAAATTGCTCGCACAATTTACATATGAACACGAAAGGAGACGACAAAAAACATATAGAGAGGAGAAGTGAGTGACCATGAGTGCGTGTTTGAAATAATGTTGAGAGAACATTGTTGCTTGGTTTGTTTTTTTGTCTTAAAACCAAACTTGGGTCTTCAGCTGACAAAGTTTAAATCTTGTCTGGCTAGCGCGCTTCCCATAATGTTCACGCATTAAGTCAGTCGGCTGGAGAGTAGGTGGTCTTTTGTGGCCGTTCGAACGCCTTCGACCAAATGAGCGTCTACACTTTGATAGCAATCCGGTCAAATGTGTTTTCGACCACTTCTGGAAGAGGTCGAAAGTGGAGAAGCTCAAAGCATTTTAGACCCACCTGTACTTAGCGTTGTGCACTCGTGATCCGATCGGCCAAAACGCATATTAAATTAATACCAGGTGTAAACAGGGCCTCTGTCTCTCACTAGCAAATACACTTGCCGTACGTCTGACTGCACTTCAACTCTACCTTTGGGACGACAGTGCCAAAAAATAAAAATATGCATTAACGTTAAAATTTCATCAGCTCAGCAGGTTTATTTTCTAGTGTACTTAAGAGGCTCTGTTCAATCCAGCCGGTAAAATTGAGACTATCCTCAGTCACACTAATGCCTCGCTGAGACAGAGTCAGCATTTGCCACATGAAATGTGCCACACATTTCCATAATGAAAGCTTGAGTGACCACAAAAAAAAACAAACAAGCTGCATTTAATTTAAATGTTTCTATCACCGAGGATCGTATTGCAAAAGGTGTGGGGGGGGGGGGGGGGGGAACTGCTGTGATATTAAAGCACGGGATGCACAGAAAATAAGCTTTGACATTTCGATAACTCATCTTATATTGCACAGGGAAAGTCATGTGACTTTCAAACAACGTTAGATTGCAACCTCATTTTCAAAGATACATACAATCTTTTTTGGAAGTTGCACGCAAACCTCTGACAGGATCAACCTAGACAAGATTTGAAGCCATGGCTTGGTTCTTAAGACAGAGAGTACACGCAGCAGCTCAATGGTGAAAGTAGAAACAACACATAGAGGCCCCTGTAAAAACAAAGAAGCAGAAAGCGCTTTCTTTCACGAAGTTCACTTAAACTCTCAATGAATTGTGGTCCACAAACAGCTAAAGAAAGAAACAGAGTGCCGAACCACTGACTGTGTGGCTGCAACCATCTCAGGCGGAAAAGAAAAGCCTTTTATAATTTTGGAAGTATTGCTAGGGGGGGGGAAGGAGATGATAAATACATCAATTGCAGAATGCGATTTTCATAGAAAACAGTGAAGGGGTTCTTTGCCTTGTGGTTAATAACATACGCTTTTCCGAAATGATCTTGGAAAGTTTTTGAATTATCTAACCTAATAAAAAAACATTCCCAAAGATTTCTGACTCTAAATCACTGTTTGCTGCTATGGATTGGGGTGTGAAAGCTTTCAGAGATCACAGGGCAATTAACGACAGCACAGACAATCTGTGAATAGTCTGTTCGCACAGCTCACACCTACATGTGTGCTTGGCCTGAATAGTGCATTTAAGCTTTTTCCCTCCTGCCATGAAATAGTGGTATGAGCTTTCCAATTGCAAAGTGCATAGTAAGATTAAAGCCAAATATTCTGTCATTAATTACTCACCCCTCATGTCGTTCCAAACCCGTTAGACTTTCGTTCATCTTCGGAACACAAATGAAGATATTTTTAGTGGGATCTTTCCATCCCTCCATAGACAGCTAAGCAACTACCACTTTGACGACTCAAAAAGTTAATCCATATGAATTGTGCAGTTTAGTCAAAATTTTCTGAAGAGACTATGAATTTTCTATGATAAACAGATTGAATTTAGGCTTTTATTCACATATAAACATTCATCAATTCACACATCCGTTATGGTAAACGGAAGCTCAAGCATTGCATTACGTGCAAGAACCAATGAGGTTCATTCTCGTGTTGCGCAGCACGTTTGAGCATCGGCAAGAACCAATGAGGTTCATTCTCGTGTTACGCAGCACGTTTGAGCTTCAGCAAGAACCAATGAGGTTCATTCTCGTGTTACGCAGCACGTTTGAGCTTCAGCAAGAACCAATGAGGTTCATTCTCGTGTTGCGCAGCACGTTTGAGCATCGGCAAGAACCAATGAGGTTCATTCTCGTAGTTACGCAGCACGTTTGAGCTTCAGCAAGAACCAATGAGGTTCATTCTCGTGTTACGCAGCACGTTTGAGCTTCAGCAAGAACCAATGAGGTTCATTCTCGTGTTACGCAGCATGTTTGAGCTTCAGCAAGAACCAATGAGGTTTGTTCTCGTGTTACGCAGCATGTTTGAGCTTCAGCAAGAACCAATGAGGTTTGTTCTCGTGTTACGCAGCATGTTTGAGCTTCAGCAAGAACCAATGAGGTTCATTCTCGTGTTACGCAGCATGTTTGAGCTTCAGCAAGAACCAATGAGGTTCATTCTCGTGTCACGCAGCACGTTTGAGCTTTAGCAAGAACCAAAGAGGTTTGTTCTCGCACATCAACCAGGTTCAGTTGAGCTCGTTTATGTTCGCTGATCAATGTTTATCTGTAAATAAAAGCCTTTAGTTAACTCTGTTAATCATATTAAAGAGGTCGAGACTCTTCAGAAAATTTGGACTAAAATGCTCAATTCATATGGATTAGTTTTACAAACGTTTTAAAGCGTCTGTGGATAGTACAAAAAGCTCTCAGATTTTATTAAAAATATCTTAATTTGTGTTCCGAAGATGAACAAAAGACTTATGGGTTTGGAACGACATGAGGCTGTTATTAATGGTATAATTTTCCTTTTTGGATGATCTCTTTAAAAAAATTTCAAAGAAAGCAAAAGTTCATAATCTTTCATTCACTTTTTTTCTGCCGCATAGATTTGCATGGAAGCGGTTCAGTTTGTTTTCCGAATAAAGCGTCACAGTGAAGATGTTAGATGTTATACACAGAGTCCCAAAAACACATGGCGATGTGGAGATCTCACCTGTGCCGATGCTCGTCGTGAGCTCCCACGCCATGTATGACCTGTCTGCTGCTGTGCCTCGCCTCCTTCTCTGACTCGATGTGCGGTATCAACACGTCCTCCAAGCCAAAGTCAAAGCGCTTGTGTTTGGAATTGTCCGGGAGGAAGAAAAACGCTCCAAAGCACAAGGTGATGAAGGCACTGAGGATGAGGAGGAGGATGAACTTCTCGGAGAGCCGTAAGGTGGCTCTGTGATGTGGGAATGAGGAGGCACCGGGCGAGAGGGTAGGTATCCTACGTCCCGAGAGTGGCAATAGAGCCGGCGTGGTCATATTTTGATGATGAACTGGAATATGGTGGGATAAGTGTCAAGGTTGGTTTTGTGTAAGCCACACTATTATCTCATTGCGGCAAAAGGGAGCTTGACTGCCGAATGTCTTCTTATCATAGAATTTAAGTTGTCCTGTAGATCACAACTGATTCCACTTGCTCTGAAAACAAACACATTATCAGATACTGACTGTCATAAGACATTCAACAGAAGCTTGCCATTAAAAATGAACTTCAGTTTCCATGGCAATTATGTTAAGCAGCAGAAAGGACATGAGTCTAAATTTTATTAAACAACAGGTAGCTCCAGGAATCTAATTGGATTCCTCTGTTCTAGACTAGTAGTCACTAGCGATTATAAGTAATTTGGTCTATTATTTGTGTAATATATTTGTGCCCTTCAAGTGAAGTAGGAAATATCGTAATTAAGAGTTACGAGCATATGAATGGCCGAGCAAAGTTGCATTTACAAGTGGGAAACTATTCTAGATGATACACAAGTTGTGACATTGAAAGGGGAGTGACAATTTGAAACATGGCAGAGACACTGATATATAATATTATGTAATATAGGCTATAATCTATACACAGAGATCTGTGAGTAGAAAGCAAGTCTGTAGCAAATGGTGTCAAATCACTCAACTTTCATGGCTTGCTTCACATTTAGTTGAGATACCATATAAGTCAGTGATTGCTATTTGGGTTTATTCACAAATGTTTGGGTTTTGTTTTGTTTCTAGGCTGTCATGTTATTACACCTTGAATGAGTGATGTTATAATAACAAAAGCCAGATTTGGAGGTATGAGTTTCCCATGCGCACTTGAAGGTAGTAATAGATAGTGAGATTGGTATGCTAATACTAGTGTAGGCCTACCGTTTTGACACAGCCTCCTCGCATACTGAAAACAACATTTGATTTGAAACTTACTACGATAGTATGCAGTACAAAGTATGTGCTTTATAGTATGAATATGGGTAATATGAATGAAATTCAGATGTTGTACATCCCCAATTTCGTCATGTGACCTACCAACATCAGTTGTATCAATTCACTGCCATTCACATAAATTCTCATGGCCTCAATTGGATAGTAAAGTGTTCATCAGATGCGAATTTCACCAAAAGTAGTAGGTCGTTTAGGTAATTTAATTTACAGTTTTATAAATGTGGACATACTAATCTCACATACTGTTTTTCACTAACTATATAGTAGGGAAGTAGACTGATTTAGAAGCAGGGAGAGGCTTTCTGAGCCAGGAGGGGAAATCTATGTCGCTCCGCTCAAATACGCTGATCTAGGCCAGCTTTTAGTCGGTTTTGCTCGGTGACAGGCAAAGCCTGGTGTTTTGGCTAATCTCTGTACTATTTTTGTTGGTGGAAAAGAAATATAGCTACCAACTAATCAGTCAAATTGGGTCTGAACGCAAGTTAGGCTACTTAATTAGCCCTATACTCTATACTGAACTCAATAAAATTACACAACCAATTGTACTGTGTTTATGGAATAAGAGTAATGCTATAAATGTTATTACCATACCTGCAGTACTGTGTAACACTCTAGCTTGTGATACATTGCTTAATTATAAGGATTAAATACTTTTCCCCTACCATTACGCCACCCATTAATTTACATACATGGGCTTTTGGTTCACACTTAAAAAAGGTCAACATTTCAAGACAAAAAATTCATCATGAGGACGCAAGCAAGCATTATGGTCCAAAACTACTTTATTAGATGGTCTTGTTTGGACTATCATGCCCTGACACAGCTTCACATTCATGTCAAACACAGGTAGACTAGAGACAAACAAGCAAGGACGAGTAACCATTCAAAAATGAGATCAGCATTATATCAAAACAACAATCATCGGAATGAACATGCGCCAAATATATAAAATTCTACATATAGACAGTAAGTAGGCTACTCTATCTATCAGACTTTGAGCATGACAATGTGACACCTGTACAAGTGCTTGTGCTTCATTACAGCGCCACATCAAGCGTGTCGTGCTCAAAACGCAGCTCTTATCTTTAAGATCAGCCAGGATTTGTATTACTATTTTATTAATATTCTCACAGATGGGTTAAATGTGTGCACATACCGTGAGGGTCTTTTTATCATTCTGATCCATGATCCTCGCTTTGATCCAAACGCTTCTCGGTGTCGAGGCGGGTTGGGTCAAGTCGTTATCTTCACGATAAACGGCGAGTCCGCCCTCACCGCCCGTAAGGCGTATTTATCTTAAACTAGCAATACGTTTTCGATAGTGAAAAAAGCAGTTTGATATGACAAAATAGTAACGCAACCTAGGAAAACATAAAGAAAACTGACCGACAGTATAGTGAACACAATGTTACAGATTTACTAGATCTACTAACGTTAGATTTCTTTCTGCGTGTTAACGATAAAAGTTCCCGTCACATCATCATGAGCTTCAAACGGTAAATATCGCGGAGGAGCGCGCGGACGGTGTTTCAGCACAGGCCTGAACCGCTTGATGCCGTGGCAGCGTCTCTGAACCGGAGAGCGATATCGAGAGCCGATACAATATTGAAAGTAAACCACGGGTGTATCGCAACCGCTGGGGGATCCTCTCTACATAATGCCCTATTTTAATAAAATATCAAGCCGGCCTGCGCTGGACGTGTGCTGCGCCTTTTTCCTCCAGTAAAGGCATTCAGCTGGCAGCCGTGTAGAGGACTGATCCCGTCCTGCAGCTGCTGCATCACCTTGTCGGTGCCTCGGGATAAATCGGCGCCATAGACCGTAAATCCACAATTAATGCCTGAAAGTTGCCAGGCTCACGTTTATGCCCCTGCTTCTATGCACTGAAACATTCGCGAATGCCACCACCGCCTCCCTTATGTCTTCGTTCCCCCTTATTTCTGTAGCCGTGTGCGCCGCCAGGCTCCAATATCCAGGATGTTGTTACTGCAACAGCTACTCCTCCTCTCAGTCCTCCAACATCCAGTCAGCTGCCGTTTGGTAAAGCCAGGGAGCGTCGCTCAAGTACGAGTCTCTCTGGGCAGCGCAAAATGAATAGCGGTAGACTGTGGACGGTAGAGAAAATAGAGCATTTATAGTTGTAGATTGGTATTCCGGTACTCTTCTTTTTTTTGTCTACTTTAATATTTTTATTTTTTGTCTACTTTATCTTTGTTTTATCTTTATCTTTGTTCAATTAGCTGTTTATGAAACATATGCTATGCACGACTAGATTTATGATGAATATTGAGATTAGTTGCATGCATATTAGGCTATAATTAATTAAACAATGCTAAATAAATAATAAATAATTAATAATTATAAATACAAATATATAAAAAATACAAACACATATTTAAAAAATAAAAACAATGTAAAATGATTTTAACTCATATGTTTTGTGTTTAATTTAGAGACGATGACCAACTGACTGTATATATCCTTTACGTAATGAATACGTCAGAATGATAAAGTATGTTGTTTTATGGCATTAAGTTACAAAATGTATAACATTAATAAGTAATCAGATGAATTACATATAGCTTATCTTATATGTTAAACTTTAGATGATGCAATCGTAGAAATTATTTACATATAATCAGAGGTGGACAAAGTACACAACTTCCTTACACGTGAAAGTAGCCTACAGATACTACTTGTCAAATATTACTCCGTTACAAGTAAAAGTTGTAAAGACCGATTTTTACTTAAGTAAAAGTACAGAAGTAGCCTACTTTGTTTTAAAAGTATAGCCTACTTAAGTATCAAAAGTAAATGTCAATGCATTGTTTGCATTGTTGTTACAATAGGCTATTATGCCTCTGAATCTATGCCTATACCCTCATATCAATATCAAATTTATTTCTAGAACACAAATCCAGTAGTGGGATTGACTTTGAGATTGAACAAGTGCACTCAATAATGTCCACAATGGTTTCGGACACCCAAATGGCTGTTCCCTCAAATAGTGCCCTATTTAAAGTGTTTTGGCTTTTAGTATGAATATGTAGCCTTACTGTCAGACAGCAACATAGTATCGGGCCAGATCCGGCCCACATCTGGGCCGTGTGGAATCCACGCGTAGGCCTACCAGATGCGGGCCAGATTTGGGCCGACACTATGTTGCTGTCTGGAATTCGCATTTAGAAGACGCCAGATTGACATTAGGCCTAAAATCCAACGTTGGACGTACGTTGTATTGTGTGTAAAATGAAAATCGGGTTGACGTCAGAAACCAACATCAGACGGGTTCTGACGGCACCCCGACTTTAATTTCCAACCAAAATCCAACATCTGTCCGACGTTGGATGTTGACGTCGGGTTCTGACGTCAATTTGACTTACATTTCCAACTAAAATGCAACCCCTGCAACCAAAATCATCCCCTGACTGGCATTATTATTTTCTAAAGACCTTGACAGAATTGTAGTCGAGTAAAAAGTAAGATATTTGTCTGATAATGTAATGAAGTTAAAGTAAAAAGTTTCCAGAAAATTGTTTTAATTCTCAAGAAAGGTAGGCTACAGATACTCAAAAAGTGTACTTAAGTACTGCAGTAGCCTACTCAAGTACACATACTTTGCTACTGTCTACCTCTGCATATAATATTATGTAAAAAAAATATCTACGTCTTTGTGGAAATTATCTACTGTACATGGCCTATTATTAAATATGTAAAATTTTGTTGATGCAATCAATCTTATGAATAATTGACATATAATCAAATATATGTTAAAATTAGATTACGCAATTTTATAAATGATAAATATATGTTCAACTTTACATAATGCAATCTTATAAATTATTTATAATAAAATATATGTTAAACTTTAGATTGCGCAATCAAATGATTTACATTTAATTAAATATATGTTAAACTTTAGATAACGCAATCTTAGAAATTATTTACATATAATCAAATATATGTTTAGGACTTATTTTAGAGGACGCAGTCTTGGGGTTGAATATAAAATAGTTTGTGCCCTTATACATCATGGATCCATCAAAGGACATGTTCACATTCTGCTGAGCAGCAGAGAAATGAGGCCATTTGAATCAGCCTGTGACTTAGTCCTTGGGCTGCCATAAGTGTAGTTCTTCTCTCTTGATTTAAGGATGATATACCAGACTAACCCACAGTGTCAGTGCTGTTGAAGGCTGTGGAGAGAAAAAATCATGTGTGAGTCATATTTAAGAAGGCAGTGGCCAAGGGACTGGATCTGCTGTCAGTCAGTTCAAGAGGCACACATTTGACACCCTGACAGAAGTCACTGTCAGAAAGAAGGAGTTTCGCTCTGCTGAGTTTCTCAGTTTTCTGTGAGAATACGACACAGATCACTGGCCAAAAGTAGAATCACCTTAAACCTCAGACTACTACAAAAAAGACTGGATTAAGAGAAAATAATTCACCGCCAACCTCTGTGAAGGCAAAAAGAGGACAAAGAGGCAGGGAAAAGCAGAGGAAACGGATGATTGAAAGGTTTATCTATTACTTTAAGAGCAGTAGAGGTGAGACTGAGACCATCCTCCAGTGGGCCTGCATAATGAGTCAGGATGTGCTCTGAGACTTTGAAGTGAGGAATGGTGAACGATGACAGTTTAAACTCAGCAAGCAAATGAATGGGATACAGCTTCAACCTTGAGAAGTCCAGGCAAGGGCGAGTTGATTGGCTCTGCAGGACCAAAGCGGCTGTCAATTGCATATCCTGTCACCAATAAATGTAGATAAGGGTGCCTGTATCTGACATTCCAGTTAATGAGGCGACACAGCACTGCCCCATAATGCTAAAGAAAATAGGAATTGAGTGGGGGCAAAAACCATCTCCGTAACAGAAGTACCCATATCTAGGTTAAACTAATAATTAAACAATTGTATTGTTTAGTATAACAGTTAGACTATCACATCCGAGTCATATAAAACCAAATAAAACAATTAGGTTCGGGTGAAATACTTAAAATGTTTGCCTTTGACTGAAATGATACAATTAATCAGCATCAAACAATAAAGAACAGCAGCACAATTGAATTATTGTTTTAATACAACAGTTTGTTAAAGAAGAGGTAAAAGGGTTAGTTCACCCAAAAATTTAAATTCTGTCATTAATTACTTACCCTCATGTCGTTCCAAACCAGTAAGACCTTCATTCATCTTGGAACACAAATGAAGATAATTTTGATCAAATCCGAGAGCTTTCTGACCCCCCATAGACTGCAACATGATTGCCACTTTCAAGGCCCAGAAAGGTATAAGACATCGTTCAAATAGTCCATGTGACTATAATTCAACCTTAATGTTATGAAGCGACGTAAATACTTTTTGTGCGAGAAAAAAAAAGGCCCTACAGGTTTGGAACGAAATAAGGGGGAGTAATTAATGACAGAATTTAAATTTTTGGGTGAACTAACCCTTTAATATTACATGTTGTTGGGCATAATTGCCAGTTATTACAGTTTCCAAAGAATATAGTTCTAAACGAAGCCAAACCATAATCAACTGTCACAACAACCAAAATGAATCAATGTTTTGGAATGAATTCATTGAGTGAATGATTCAGTGACTCACTCATAAAGATGGCCCAGTTCCTGAATAAATAAATCACAGAGTTTTAAATATGCGTACTCCTATAGTGTGCAAAAAACAACAACATGTGAACCGAGTAGTATTCATAGTATTCATATAACAGTTGGCGAAAAGTACCTGGATGACCTACTTCTTCCAGCGAGATTCTGGGCGAAAGTCCAAACTGTATTTTTACGCCTTTGAAGGGCACTTCAGGAAGGGGTTCCAAATGAAAGTGAACACATGCATTCCTTAATAAAGAGCCCTTCCACAAGTCATACATGTTCTTTTCCAGTTTTTTGCCAAAGTAATTTTGATAGCTAAGAACTTTATTACTATATTAACATACAAATTACGTGCTAAATTGGTGAGGTACATACATGTATTAAGTTTTGATTTTTATAGCTGACTTGCTCACATTTAATTTTATTTATTTATTTGCAAACATTTGCCCATATGTTCCTTAGTTCTGATCTTATACAGTTAGTAAAATAAAATGCTGTCTTAACAAATGGATTCATTTTATAGTTTACATCTTAAATATGATTTACTGTATGATCAACTAGTAATGCATTACATATGTTTCATGTCCCCTTCATGTTTATTTTTAAAACTCCCATCGCTTTAATTGGGCAAGTGAGCATATAGCTCTGTTACTAAAAATATATGAGGTGCCCAAAGGGGACTTAACACTATGTTATGCAAGTTGTCCTGGAAACCGCATTTCTCTTGGAGAATGAATTATTGACAAACTGCTAATGTTAACTAATCCAACTGAATAATTCAGTCACAACACAGTCCCGGATTCAAAACTCTCTGGCACGTTATTCTTCCCTTCAGTGCTTTTGTGGGTGCATATGAAGAAGAGCTTTTAGCCCGGGTTGTCAAGCTTTGTCACAACAATCTGGTCTCGACGCTGTGACATGACATGATGCTGACAGGTGAGGAAGAGTTCTCACCTTGAGAGGGATTGATGGGAGATTAGAGATCTGAGACAGACTGTAGTCACATACCAATGAATACGGTAAAAGCAGAGTGTGTACATCAGACAGAACAATTTACAAAAGGGCATGTGGAGGAAAAATAACAAGAGCAAGAGAATATGCATTAGACCTCAAGTGTGAATGATAAATGAAGTGTAGACAGAGAGGAGCTCGTAGAGGTAAACACTGCCAAACAAGACAATGTGTTTTTAGACAGAGAGATGACAAATGCAACGAGAAGAGGAGGCAGCTGAATGAATGAGTGCATCCAATATCAACAGATATGATGGCGTGCAGCTCTCGAGCCCATGAGGATTACGTAAAGGCGTTCACAGAAAAAGTGCACACCGAGGAATACGAGGTCTCTGGGAAACAGGCAACGAGTTTAATGATGCACATCATTAATGACATCTTCTGGATGACATAGCAGCCATATTATTATTATACAACTAAGTGATACTGTATACACGCTACAATGATGAGCCAAAAGATTATGACTATATGATGCTATATGCTGACAAAACATGGCCGACCCACTGACCCAGACCCTACAAGAGCCCTGAATGTGTCTCTGGGACCAAGACGTTTGCAGCAGATCCTTCAAGTCCTGTAGGTTGCAAAGTGGAGATGCCGTGGATTGAACTTGGTCCAGCACATCCCACAGATGCTCAAATGGATTGAGATCTGGGGAATTTGTAGTCCAGGACAACACTTGGCTTGAACTCTCCATCATGTTCCTCAAACCATTCCTGAACAATACGCAGGGTGCATTATCCCACTTCCACCAGGGAACTCCACTGTCATGAAGGGTGTACCTGGTCTGAAACAATGTTTAGGTAGAGGGCACGTGTCAAATTCATGCCCACATGAATGGCTGGACCCAGTTTCCCAGCAGGGGTCGTCATTGGCACTCTGATTGGTCTGCGACTATACAACAGAGTGTGATGCACTGTGTGTTGTCCCACATTCCTCTCATAACATCATTAAACTTTTCTGTAACTTGTGCCTCAGTAGACCTTCTGTGGCTCAGGCCAGACAGGATAGCCTTCGTTGCCCTCGTGCATCATGAGCCTTGGGCGCCCCAACACCTTATTGCCTAAAATTATTGTGGTTTGTCAATCCTCGGACCACTGTTGGTAAATTCTCACCACTTCTGACCAGGAGCAACCCACAAGCCATGCCGTTTCAGAGATACTCTGACCCAGTCACCTTGCCATAACATTTGGACCTTGTCAAAAACACTCCTGCAGCCAACATGTTGATTACATGATATTTTGCTTACCATAACAGACCTTAAAATGTGACCTTATTTAGGAAATGATCAACAACATTGACCTGTGACTGGTCATAATGTTATATATTCCTAACTTAATTAGCTTTATATTATGATAAATATTGGCATATGCCTGCACCAGCCACATCATTTGACCACATTCTTCACCTACATCGAGATATAATGACAAACTTTGCTGCTTCTCTTCTTCAACAATTTTCCTTCCAACAGGCATTTTAGATTCTATCCAGGTCATGGCATCAGAGTAACAGACCCTTCCCCCCAAAAGAGGCTTGAATCTGTGATGTGTGCTGTCAAACCCTATGCATGCAGATTAATGCATAGTTTAGCCCCCTAGAATGCGTATGTGGGTCACAAATGAGATTCTTCTCTGAAATGCAAATTAGATATAACACTACTTCTATATCTGTCAATCAAAAAAAATAATTTCCAATGATAATTGAGATTATGTGTGGGTGACCATGATTCTTCCAACTAGGACATGTGGATCATCATCCTAATTTTTTTCCCCATCTTTTAGGAATAGGGAAAGGAAAGGGAAAATATAGTTTTGTTTATTAATACCCTAGTTTGCATGTATAAATTTAAAAAAGGTAACCCTACCCTTTTTCCTGTTATATAAATAGGAAAGGGTATAGCGTTACGCAAAATTAGGGTGACCATATGTGTGCGCCTACATGTGTGTGTATATATATATATATATACACATATAAACTAGAGGTATTAATGATGGGGTATTAAGATAAAAAGACCACTTCTTACAAAAATCCATCATCAGAATATTGTGATAAAAGAGTGTTTGCAGAACTACTGGTGTCCTTGACTGTGTGAGCTCAGAGATTTCAAAGAGAAAACCGAGTGTTTTTAAAGCGTGCATGTTGCTCTTCTGAATCAGATTGATTGCTACTTTAATCCACTGCTTTGTGTGTGCATGGCACACTGGGAAGAAATTAGAGGTCATTGACTGATATCTTTTACAGGCTTCTTTTTTCAAAGTGATTAAATATGATATAATGTATACATTTTATTTTGTAATATAATTGTAAAAAAAAATTTTTCTATTGTGTGATTACATTCACGGTTAAGATTTATCATTTTATGCAAACAACATAATGTAGAATGAACAAGAATGACATTTAGTTTTCATATTGGTTGGAGAGAGGAATAGAGAGAGAGAGATAGAGAGAGAGAGAGAGAGACTTCCTCACAAAGCACAGCTGCCATCTAGTGTTAGAAAGAGCAATCCAGTATGTTACAACAGATCCACTGAGTTTAATTGTGTTGATTTTTTTAATCCATTTCTCAGTCTGCTCAAAATCAACACAAATGAAAACGGCAAACCAAATAACTGCATTGCTTCAAAATATATTTTGCTCAATAAGCAAGGTAAACCACATGGTGGTGAGACCTAAAGTAGGTCTTTAAGTAATAAGACATTTTATTTGTCTTTATAGACCTGACTTCACAGAATATACACTATGCGAAACAGATCACATTAGCACAATCAAACACACTCACAATCTGAGAAGTGCCACTCTTACAAGTGGTGAGGTAAGAGTTGTTTAATCCGAGGTACCAGTACAGCATATACAAAGACAGCTAAAATGTAATGGGATGCATATAATAACAAAAGCAGTCTTTGAAATCGAGTCATGCACATGTATATAAATAAACCATTATAACAATATAAACCACATTGTCTATATAAAAGGCTATTATCAAAGGAAACATGATGATTATGATAAAAAGAGCAGACATTTCTAAAATGTTTTTGTCAAATGCTAATTATGATCAAATGATGGATAAAAAAATATTTACAGTGAACACAAATAAAAATACAGTAGTTCTGAATGTGTAAATAAAACACTAGCTATTAAATCTATATAATACTGATACAAAAGTATTAGTGTTGGCACTTTGAAAAACAGAACAGACAATTTAAGTTGCTGTTTATCTGCCATGATTAAGGCGCACAATAAATATTGGCACCAAATGTTGATAAAAAAAAAATCAACACCCAAATTATGGACACCCTAAAAAGTTTAATCTTTCAAAATAATGAGAATTAAACTGTATGAATAAAGGCCACACGAAAGGCACAATGTGAATCTGTGCTTTATATGTTGACTGGTTAATGGTTTATGAGTTTATGGTACAAATTTGATCAGACAGAGTGTATATTTTCTGATTGTCTCAGAGCTCCACAGTCCGGAGATGTCCACGAGGAGAAAGGCTGCCCAGGTTATGTAGAATACACCCTGAAGCCTCCACTACACTTCCACAACAGGACCAGTGGGGCTTACCGGGGTGTCCTTTATGACCATGTCCACAACCCTGAAAGCCTCCTACGTGTGCACACACAGATACACGTATTCCCTTTAATGTGATGTAAATAAATATTATATTTTTAAAAAAAATTGTTCTCCAGTACCTGGCATGGTCCCTGTGCAGCCACAGCGTGCCTCTTTAGCGCCCCCACTAGAGCAGAAGGAACAGCAATGGAATACGCCACGGTGACGTCTGAACTTCCTCTTCACATTTAGCACGAAAGGTGATCCCTGGAAACCACAGATTGTTGGAATGTCAGTCCCAGCGTCACTGATGTTCCTTCAAACTGGCCAATAATGTTGTTGTTATTATTAGACACGTGTTTTGGTTTAACTGCAGTTACCTGGACGTGCTGTGCTTTAACACAGACCCACACAGAGTAAAGACCTGCTTCAGCAGGGGTGTAGGACACACCATAGGAGCCATCACTGTTATCCACCACAGACACCTCCACAGAGCTGTAATGCCACAGAGGGCAAAAAGAGTCACAGTCTGAGGTGAGAAAAAATGATGAGGACATTGCAATAAAAGATCTTTATTAAGATCTTCAGTGTAGCAGTGGCAGTCTGTCAGAATGAACCCCAAACATCCTAATCTCAAGTCCCGTTACAGTTTACCACCCCTCATGTAAATTAAGTTGCTCCTTTAGTATGAAGTTAGACACCCTATTGTTGGAGATGGTTCTTAGGGTCCCTCACTTGCTTCCATTCTACAATTGAATGGATTCTACATTTGCTCAGGATTTTATCCACTCAAATCGTGCATGAAACTGTTGACTTTGTTCTACTTCTATATGATAATTAAGCCATTCTGGGAAATGAGCACGTTCAACCACATATCTTGGAGTGGAATCTGGGTCGAGGCAGTCTGTCATTTCTTACACTAAATAATGCAGCGATTTGATCTCAGATGCTATTACAGAAATCTTTTTCTTACTTGTTTCATTTATGCATGACTGACAAATATGACATTAAGTTTATTACTTAAAATTAATCCTGTGTGATCCAAATGTTTGAAAATAAATACATTCATTTCGGCCTAAATAACAAATAATAAATCTTAATTTTCCCTGTGTACTCACCAGTCCTTCCTGTCCTTGTGCACTATGCTGACTAGCACAGGGTCTCCACCTCTGCCCATCTGCTCTCCAGAGGAGTCCCTGCAAACCAGAGTGAACTCGTCCCGCTGGCCTTCACGACCTCGCTCCACACCTGGGAGTTATTCACACACAAGGACAGACACATGTGAGTGGACACAGGCTATGCAAACAAATTCTCGAAAAATAAAAAATGGCTGTTAATTGGACGAAGGCAGATCTGATAGCTTGCAGTTGATTGCGAGGAAAGGGGCGGGATTTAAGCCAAATAAATTATAGGATAAGTCTGTCATTTCATTGGAAGATCTCAGTTATGATATTTTTTATTTAAGAAAATCAGAGGTAAAAGAACCCCCCATGAACTGGATCTAAAAAAAAAAAAGATTAATTTAGAAAATATATTGGGTACATTTTCATTCCATCCCAACCTTAAGAAAGACATAACTCAAAAACTTTTAGAAAACAACTGAATTAGATTTATAATGTTTTTTTTCCCTGCGTGTCGCTGTGTGAATGAACGGCACGGTTTCGTCTGATACACAAAATCACACACGTGACGTTCGCAATGTTTTCAGTGTCTGCAAACTCAATTTATGAGGTTGTGAACACATAAACTTCATCTCCAGAGCGGCTTTGAGAGTCACTTAACAAGCTTTTCAGTTTCATTTGAGAAAAAAAACTACTGTCAAATACACACAGAAACTGAAAGATCTTCACAACAAACCGTCAAAATAAAAGATCAGTTTAACTTCAAGAAATGATGACAGAAATATAGGCTATCACTACTGCATAATTAAATGTACTTCTCAAAGTAATAATAATAATATAATTATTTCTAAGGAATATCATAAAACCCAAGACATTTAAACATCCATGTACAGTTCTGTTGTGCAGAATCTTACTTGACAACAATAATGCAATGTTTTGTCATGAATTGTTATATTTTCATTTGATTACATTTTAAAAGCTTAATTTAATTGTTAAAGTTTATATAAATTAGTATTAAATCATAGTAAAAATAAATAAAACTTGGATTTAATGGGGCTCTAAATTAAAAGGTAGCTACTCTTCAATTGTGAACTAACACTTTTTCTTTCTCAAGTTCTAATAAATATGTGGAAAGCACATTTGTTTAATGGTAAAAGCACATTCATTTACCATTAATGGTAAATTAATATTGTGATAAATATCAATATCAAAATACAGGCAAGCAGCAATATATTGTCCTCCTGAGGTGAACCTGCATGTAGCATGCTGGGACAGAGCTGGATAAGTGACCCTTTTACACTCTAGGAGCACCAGATCAGTACAAAGGTTGAGTTGTTGTCATAGTAGCCAGGAATGTTGTCTGCTATTTATCCCAGTGTCATGCCCTAGGCCTTTTGTTGTGTGCACTTGTGTATGCATATCTGTGTGTGGAACAAATGTGGATCTAAAGTCTCTCTTTCAGAATTCAGATCTTGTCGCACAGAAAACTTCAAATATACAATTTTATCTGAACTACGGTTTCTGAGGAATGTGCACTGAACCAACCATCATGTGTGTTGACAAAGAGCTTAAGATTCCACGGACCTCTAATACAGCACGTTACCACAGTTTCACGAGTAACGTCATTCATGATTCAAATCTTAACTAATGACTAACTGACCCAATTCAGGGGGAGAGGAGCTCATAAAAGTACTTAAAAGTTTTATATCAGAATTCATAGTTAACAAAAATATTGAAATTCTGTCATTTATTTACTAGCCCTCATTTCATTTCAAACCTTTATGACATTCTTCTGTGGAATGTACATTTTAAAAAAATATTTTAATGAATAATAATAATAATAATATTATGAAAGTTAAAAGGAAATGGCACTGTCAAGCTCCAAAATGATCCAAAAAAAAGCATTAAAGTGGTCCGTGTTATATTTAAGTCTTGTGTGAGAAAAAGACCAAAATTTTAATCATTATTAAATTAAAATCTTGACATCTAGATCTCCTTAGCCACGTCTGATTTGTGAATGTCTTTTCAACTTTTCAATAAATCAGCTGATCCAGTTCACAAAATCTAAAAAGATTTTTTTCATAAATCAGACTTACCCGTTCAACCTACCTTCTGACTATATTCTAGTTGCAGAAGTACACTTTCATGTTTTTTATGGTTTTAATGTACATTAATGGTGCCTGTTTGTCATTTCTGAAGCTTGAAAGTATCAGTTCTCATACCTTGTATGGAATTCCAATTGCATGGAAAGAGCGATCAGAACAGTGCAACATTTCTCTGGTGCTTCTTTGATTAAAGAAAGTCCTAAAAGTTTGGAATAACATCCACAACTGACAATTTCCAGGTGGAAATTTCATTAACAGGTGAACTATTCCTTTAAGGCTGAGGTCTTCCTCTATGTCCACGGTTCTAAATCTCTTACACCATATCCTAACCATGCGATATGATTCCAGCGACAAGCACTTTGTCTCTCTACACCAGTGCTGCGTTTATGTCCACTTTTTTTATGCCCTTCCCCCACTAACTTTGTTCACTCGGATGTATGTCATTGCTTACGTTGCACGAGTGCCCACTACTGGCGGAACCCTGGCAATGTGTTTAAATCTAAAGCCCAAAGCCCTTTATCACTTGGAATTTGCTATGGAGCTTGCCGAGCGAATAACTGTTGAGACGTCACAATCGTGTTGCATTGTAGTCAATGAATCTGCCTAAAGTATACATACGAGTAAAATCGAGGGTTCGAGGGTCTGTCCAAATAAACTTCCCTCGTCCACCTGACGAAGCTGAACGCTTTTCAAAATGGAGGTGGGGATTCCCCTGAGAGGAAGTGCTTAGGGAAGTTTGCGAGTGTATGTCTAAAAGTGGAGTTAAACGCAGCCCAGACCTACTCTCACCTTCTCCCTGGATAGTGCACTTGCTGGGATCCAAAGTCTTGGCATGTACAACTCCAACCACAGGAAATCCCTCAATCTCCCCAGCACTCTCCTGAGGAAGAAAACAGAAGCTGCTGGCATTATCGTGGGCGATCGTCGTTGGGTGTGGGTCGTATCCTGACTCTACAAGGTTCATCAATCTCCTCATAGTAACTCCTTTGGCACTGAGGATTTCGGCGTCTGAACCGCACGTGAGCAGGCGTTCTGCAAAGTCCACTCCACCACGGACGTCAGACAAGGCTTGCTGCAGCTGAGCCTTCTGCAGATGGAGTTGGTTCCTGCGCTGCAATTTCAAGTCCTCCAGTGACCGAAGCAGCGAACAGCAATGTGCCTCCACAGCGTTTGCATAACTCCGAGCAAACGCCCGAATCTCACCCGCCAACGTGTCAGTCCGTGCCCGCAAAGCCTCTTGGGATGTGTCCACGCATCTCATTGAATCCTCCAGACGAGCAAGACGAGGCCTCAAGCTCCTGACGACCAAATCCCTGATGCGATCTCCATGGCGACTGATGACCTCATGGGCAGAGCTGCAGTGGTGGTCACGGTGAAAGGTGGCCGCACACTCCAGGCACACAGTGAGGTCACATGGCTCGCAGAAGAGCCGTAACTCCTGACCAGGATGCAGCGAGCACAGGACGGGTCTAGTGAGACGACCCTGGGACTTCAGCTCCTGTAAGCTTTGGATAGAGTGAGAGGAGGTCCTCTTCTGTCTCCTGCAGGGAAGATACACATTAGAGGACTTAGTTTGCATTCAAGTCATGATGGAAAGATTGAATTTATGAGTTAAATGCCACCACAAATTTGTAATTTCGAGGGGAAATCCCTGGATTAAGCCCAGAGCTTCAGGGCATTTCAGAGAGAAAACATGGTGGAATTAAAGAATGAAGCATCTGTATTGACAGTAAATTTGTGATTGGAATTAAATGATTATTTTCTTTTCCTCATTTACAATAAAACTAGCTACATGTAGTTGCATACATGTACAAAATACAGTAGTGTTGAACAGTTACGATAGAATATAACATGATTAATCATTTTAATCATGGTCACAATTTGTGGTTGCTGAATAAATGCACTTACGCAACCTCTGTGCAACAATACAAAGTCTTTTTTAGTTGTTCTAATAGACAACATTAACAAAATGTATAATTATTGTTAATAATTAATATTAGGAATTACAGTTCGATTCAATTTATTTAGGTTTACTACAATTCAGTTTATTACACAAAAACCAAGAAAAACACATATGCATTCTTTATCATTTAGTAGAAGTAAAGTTCTTGCTTTATTTTTTTTGTAGAAAGTGTGCATTGTCATCTTGATCCGACCATAGTGATTTGAAAGCACCTGGCATCATAATTATGACTTACCGATTTGTGTAAACACACTTCGCAAGAGAACTTGAACGCAACATTTTGCAATAGCTTAAAAGTATGAAGCAGAGAATGCTTTAGGGGGGTGTTCACACAGGACACATCTATGGGACAGCCATTTTTGACCATTCAATGTGTAATGTTACAACTGAATAACCATAGGTCTTGACCTTTGACCCTTACCCAAAAGTCTAATCTGGTCATCCTCTTTAAATGTTCTGAAATCACATTCTCTATGAATAGGTAATTATTCTGAATAAGTACATATTATATAGTATTTGTGTAGTTTAAATGTAATCTGGATTCATTATGTGACTAATGTCTGTTGCGTCTGTTACTCCTATCCCGTTGCCTCTGATATTAAAATGTTCATCAGCTGCACATTCTAGAATATTGCCTGAAGTAGTAGGTCATCCGGGTACTTTTCACCTAAGTTACTGTTCTATGAATTCTGTGAATTCTATGGAAGCATGTTTCCGCCACAGAATAAACCAATTAAAAAAAAGATAATTGCGAGTTTATATCTCGCAATTCTGTGTCGGAAACAATGCTTCCATATAATTCAGACATTCTCGTATATCATACTGTTTTTCACCTAAGACAAGTAGATATTTCGAGTGGGCAGCTATTGTGTATTTTATTTAATAACATGTTCAACCTCTGTAATATTTATACAGTAGACTGACATATCACGCTGTCAAAATACACCACTTAATAATAATGATTGTACTAATTCAATATTATATTTAGAAAGCTTATATTTAAAAAAATTTTGAGAAATGTTGAGAAGTGTTTTTTGTTCATACAATGGAAGTCAATGATAACCAAAATTGTTTGGCTCTCAATATTTTAAAGAAACAAATAAGTAATAACGTTACAGGTTGGAACGACATGAGGGTGAGTAAATTTATTATGACTTTTTTCATTTGGGTGGGGGTGGGGGGTGGGGGGGGGGGTGAACTATGCCTTTAACATAATTTGTGTTCAAGGAATAAAGTGGCTTATGAAACGACAAGAGGGAGAAGAAATAACTTTATATTCTCAGTCCGCGATAAACTAACCTGTGGGCCTGACTGCAGAAGTCGCATAGGTTGACACAGCACACCTCACAGCGCTTCCCCGCGTCACTGTCGCTGCACAAGTCGCACAGAACGCTGCTGTCCACTAGCAGTGTCTCCGTGAAAACCTCGTCCAGCGCGAGATGATCAGTGGTCAGCCCATCCACACCCGATGGCGGCAGATTCACCTCTGAATCGCACTCAGGACACAGGATCGTGGAGCCAGAGTTGTGCCCGTGCGTGTCATCTTCAGGCGAGCGTCGTTCCCCGTTCACGCGACGCACAGAAAACGGCTCGAGCTGGCGAACGCAGTCCGCACAGAAAGTGTGCAAGCAAGGCAGGATTTTAGGGTCTCGATACATCCGATTACAAACACCACAGACCGCTCTGGACTTCTTTCCCGTGTCCCCATTGCTTTCACTCAACACTGTTTCTCGCTTTTCTTCTTGAACTAACGTTAATCGCTCTTTGCAAAGTGACATCGTATTTGTTCTTTTTATGGGGGGTTTTATTATAACTCGCGCTTATTCAAAAACAAATTATGACGCAACAGCAGTAGCCAGGTTTTGGTAGCATTTACCAAAAAAAATTCAACTCAGACCAAACTTACTGAGAGTTAACTTTTTCGCTCATGTTATTTGAGAACGTGCCTCGCCATCCAATCATGTTATGCGTTCACGTTTGGGGGCGTGGCCTGAAATCTGACCTATTTTAGCCTGTCCCCATCTTCTGGCTAGCTAGGCAGATCAATCCATAGATATGTATAAAGGCTAGATGGCTCAAGGCGGAGTCAGCTGTGTCGTCAACTTGGCGGCCATCTTAGGTCAGGTGACTGCGCTGCTGCTCCCTGCTGCTGTGGACGGAAGGTGAGTGACAAATGCTCGTAACTTGCTGAATTCTTGACGGATTTTCAAACGGTTTGGTTTATTACAAACCTTATTAACGTGGCTATGATTTGTGCTGATGCCAATGTTTAAATTGTAGATTCACGTTTTGAATGTATGCAGTATGCAGTTAAATAGCCGCATCCCTGACGTTTATGACACACCAAGCCGTTTGAAAATCGGTTGAAAATTGAGCAAGATATAGTTATTTCAGCACTACATGCACAATAGACTTTAATGTTATAACTGGACGAGCAGACCTGTCTTAAGATGGCCGCCGTGTGACGTCGTCGGGTCCCATTGGCTCTCAGCGCCGGTAAGCCATCTAGCCTTTATACATGTCTATGGATCAATCCACATCACAGGTCAAGATTTGCAGTTCATTAGCCTGGGAAAACCCAGACCACTTCCGGCAAATTTAGATTTGCTCTGCAAGTGGGTCTGGCAAAGAGCCCATTGAAACCCATTTCCAATCCGTCGAAATCGCGGCACCAATCAGAAACGTTGGGGCGGGCTTTACACGATGACGACAGAGCAGAGACGGTGACGCAGATTTTGTACATTACAAAGATGGATGCCGCCGTGGAACATCACAACATCACTCGTTCGAATCAGCTATCGCGTCTGTTTCAAGCGATTTAAAATAGTAATATTTTCGTTAACACAAACAGAGAATTACTGAGAGTCTCGAGATGTTTCTCCGTCGCTCTGCATACGTCATGTCATTCATCGCTCTGATTGGTTTTAGATCTATCCGACGTCCGTTGGTGACGCCCCTGTGGAAATGAATTGTCTATGGAGGTTTGCCAGACCCTATACTCAGTTACAACTGAGAGTGGTCTGGGTTTTCCCAGGCTAGCAGTTCATGCGTTTTCCTGCTGAAATCGAATTAATTCCTTTACAAAATACCTTTAATGAATCCATTTGCAAAAGTTCCTTAAATATGGGCATTTGTAGCCTATAATAAACCATGGAGACTATATTTGTAATAGCCTTAATAACAATGTACAATGTAATACAAGTCCCTGTTTTTGGATGTGGGTTTTTGGATGTAGGTTTGCCACTTTACATTATACATTTACATTATCATTAATGTTTCAATAAAATTATAGCAATAGCCTACATTGGTAAAAGTATTTATTCATCTTTGTTAACAGTTGATAAAAAAATACAAATGTTAATTTCATGTTAGCTCAGGTCCATATTAACAGATACAAGTTTTGATTTAATTACTATATTAGTAAATGTTGAAATTAACATTAAATAAGATTCAACATTAAATAACATTAATTCACATTGTCATAGTTTTTTATGTTAACTAATGCAATGAACAAAGTGGCCTTATTGTAAATTGTACCTTTTTATCATTAATTAATTTCTAGACATGTTTATTTGTGTCCTAATATGAAACAATAAAAGAGATACCAATATAATGTCTAAAACAAAAAGTGTAATGAAAATCCTTTATTGGTAATGCAAACATGTTCCAAGAAAAGTTTCAGATAATATGTGAAAAAAGGTTTAATAAATAATATTACATATGTTTGCAGATTAGCTGACATTTTTTTCAATAACAAAAGGTTTCATATGAAACAATTTATTGGATTTATCATGTGAAACTTGAATTTGGATTTAGATGATATGTCCATTACAGGTTTCTACAAAATCTCATGTAAAATGTAAAAAAACAAAAATATACAGTTTGTAATTTTATTAGGAAATGTCATTATGGTTTAGGATGTGTGGTTAATAGATAGAATGTTTGTATGTACTGTAAGCAACCAACCCGAGAAAACATGTCAGTCTTTGTAACTTGGTTTGACCATCAGTCAACCGCTGGAGAGACTTGTCTGGGTTACAGAGAGAATAAGGATGACTGTGAACAGAAGTTGTAAGGATGACACTTTTGTAGATGCAGCACTGAAAATGAAGTATGTCTTCTTCGCCACATTGTTTGCTGAAGAATAATAATCATAAAGAAATAGCAATGTTGACTTTAAAACAGAAACTCATGATTTGATCAACATACTGCACGTGTCGTGCTATTTAATGAGTGACATACATTTTGTTTGTCCATGCTGTCCAGAAAATTGTTTTAACAAATTTGATTTTATATGCAATGCTCTGTGTAAATATTATGATTATGGGTGAGCCCTTCTTAACAACTAGACTTTACAGTTTTGTTTCGTCAATATCTACGGTTTTACCTGTTACAGTTGCCTCTGAGATAGCTTTCACAAGATCGTTCTCGATAAGACAGGTGTAGATGTCATCCACTTGTACTTGGTTTTCAAGGACACTAGTAACTTGGATGATTCCAGCATTGTTGTTGGTGAAACTGGTGCTGCTGTTTAAAAGCTGCCCACCCTGACTCATCCAGCTAACATCTGGTTTGGGAAACCATCGTTGAGCCTCAGCAAATAGAGAGCCATTTGCCCACCGAGTAAATGTGGGAGCTGTGAAAGCTGCAAAGAAACAGATATGAGAAGATCATATACATAATTTGATGTACAGTGTAGATATTGAAGTATGTTTTACAGGGGGAAAAAAGTCTTTCTATTTAAAAATTTCATTTTTAATTAAATGTTACTTACCATTTCTTTGTGATAAATTGTGACATTTACTAGCAATTGCCAGTGCATTCAAATAGTCAGAGATTCAGTCATTTTAAATAATAATTTTGTCCATCTCTGAGAGCACACAACAGTTTAGTTCCTATGAATCAGTTTAGAACAAATCATTTAAGCGGCGCGATTCTGAAGTGTGCATACGATGGACACTTTACTATCCCGAGGCCACCGGAGAGGATTTATGAAAGATAGTGAAGCGATGTAACTGATGGCGGTAGGTCATATGATAATGACAACATGGCGGATGTACTACGTACGTCCAGATTACATTCATACTACACTCATAATATATAGAACATACTTTTGAGCGGTTGTGAAGTAATTAAGCATTCAAAATAAGTACTATACCTACTCAAGAAGTATACAATTTCGGATGCAGCCAGACACTAGTTTGGATTTCAGTGAATCAGGGTTTTTAACAAAATCATATGAGAGAATGGTTAAGTGACTCGCTCATATAACTCACTTGTTGTCACCTTGTGGATCTATAAAGCAGAAATAAGATATGTGGGTTTAAACGTCCATTTACTTTGAAATAAATGAGTAAAGAATGTATTTACCAGCCACTCTAAGGTTAACGCTGGTAGTCCCTGAGACTTTTGGTGCATTGACAGTGACGCGATACACACCCTCATCCTCCATCTTCACGTTTCTCAGCAGAAGGGAAGCGTTGCCAGTTGATATAGCATCTGAGAACAGTTGAGCCCTGTTTTTGAACTGTATGTTCTGCCCCTGGAGCTGGGCTGCTTTGTTTTTGTATTCAAAGACCACACCACTGACAGCATCTTTTAGCCAAGTAATTGACACATCGGTCAATTTCTCATTGCCACTGTTGCTAAGAAACCTGCAATCCAGGACCACATCCTCATCAAGATTCCCCACAATAAAGGGACTGCTGCTTTCAACGGTACCTTGGGACACTTGAAAATCAAACACACACACAGACGTTGAGTTTATACATCAAAAGTCAAATGCACTATTAAAAGTTGTACAAACTATGCAAACTGTTAGAGTTAAATGATTGTTTTACCAACCTGAAAATGCAATAGCCAAAATAAAAATGATGAGTCCAGAAATGACTACTATCAGAACAATCATACTGAAAAAGACATTTGATGAAAAACATTCAGTATCGACTCATTTTACTATAATCTTCAACCTGAAATTGTTTGAAATAGTTGCCCATTCTTACCTTGTAAAAATTATTTGTCCAATTGAAGCCATTCTGGTAATCTGGTCCTAATTTTTCAAGCAGTATCTTTGATGAATCGATGTTCCACTCTGTTCATCATCTCTGTCGATGGCATAATAAATCAACAGGCTAAGATGGACGAGCACTTCCTAATCCCCCAGACTAGTTTCAAACTGTACTTCCATTGAAGGAGATCAGCACCTCCTCCCTCTGTCAATATTACCTCTGAGAGGAGTGTCCTGACACACTTGATAACACACAGCTTGACAAGAGGAGTGTGCTCATGACACGAAATACAAACAGTTGCAATTGGTCAGAAGTCAGACTGGCTAAACCAGAGGTGTCCAAACTCGGTCCAGGGCCACTGTCCTGCAGAGTTTAGCTTCAACTTGCCTCAACACATCTGCCTGGAAGTTTCTATTCCTACCTTCATTAAAACCATCATCCATCATTCCTTGAGCCACATTGTTCTAGACAATATTGTTTCATGTAATGACTCCGATTATAAGAGTCAAAGTCACACATTTGCAAGAGCACAGAGCAAGAGCCAGGAATGCGATTTAAACTTAGCGAGACCGAAAAGCAATAAACTGTACAAGGGCCCAGAAACCCCAATGACGGCCCTGGTCTGTGTGCACATTCAGTTCTGTGTGCACAAATTCCATTAGATTACTTTCAGGTCCTTTAACTTGTGTTTAAGTTGCAACCATTAATTATGTAAGTCAAATCTTCTGTTCTTCCAGTGTTCACCTGTTCACTTTTTTTCTATCCCTGCACTTAAAGTAGCCTATCAATTACACTAATCTGTAAATTATGAACCATAATTGCAGTATATAGCTTACAATAATCATATTTTTACAGTTCACTTACTGCATGTTTCCGCTACAGAATGAACAATAAAACAAAGTAATTGTGACTTTTTTTATCTCACAATCCTGATGTTTTTTGAATTTCAAAATTCTAAGAAAAAAGTTATAAACTTGTAATCGAAAGAAAAAAAGTCTGAATTTTGAGATATAAATTCGCATTGCGTGAAAAAGTGAAAAAAACTTTCATACAATCATATGCCAACTGGAAAACATTGTAATGCTGGCACAGTGCTGGGTGAAACCAGTATCACTTCTAGAGTACCAACACCAAACATCACATGCGTAAAGAAAGTTATTTTGTTTGTTGTTATGTAACTCACAGGACTAAACAATATGTTACTTAAGTAAAAGATATTTGGAGAGATTTTACTAGACCGAAACATTTTCAGAAAACGTAACCCATTTAAATTACAATGAAGTGATTGAATTGAGTTGTGTGGACATAACTACTTTACATATAGATTCTTCCTCAGTCGTGTTGTCACAACACAAGGATTTTGTTTTAATTAAAAATCAACCTTTAATTAAAACGTACTCGGTTACTAACGTAACCTCGGTTCTCTCTAGGAGAGGGAACGAGTACTGCGTCGAAAGAACGCTACGGGAAAGATATTTCTTTGTCGAGATTGAAGCCTAAAAATTAATCCTTAATTTTGTAATATTGTAAAACGCTTTTCTGTAGCATACAACCCTAGGCGGAGCAATATCGCTCACCCATTGGCTGCTCCGCTAGAAAAGCACAGCCTATGCGAGGCCAGAGACGCTGACCAATGAGGGTGCTTCGCGCCCCTCTGCGTCATCTCCCGCCGAAACAGGCGTGGCCTAGGCCTATAAATACGAGCATAGCTGTCTAACACACTGATTTTCGTCACGAAAGCGACGCAGCGTGGGCACGCACGGCATGAGACGCAGTACTCGTTCCCTCTCCTAGAGAGAACCGAGGTTACGTTAGTAACCGAGTACGTTCTCTTACGTAGAGTTCTCTCGTACTGCGTCGAAAGAACGCTACGGGAACCCCATGTAACCCGCCGTGCGTGTTCTTGGACCGACACAGACACCTAAGGGCGCGCGCGCCCTGGCATACAAGTGCCTACCCCAAGAAGTATAGGGAGAGCGGCTAAAAATAGCATCATCCCTTTATAGTAGTGCCTCTAAGGGCATAATAACATATATATGAAATATTATATATATATGAGGGGTAATAGCATGCTCATGGGACACATTGTCAGTGAGTGATGCTTAAACATTGAAGTGACCTGGGCCGCAACGCGGGGCAGGAACACTAAACATAGTCTTCTAGACCGAGAGCAGTTTAGCCTGCAACGCAAGAACCTCTAGGTTATAGAACCGTATAAATGTAGACGGGGAGGCCCAGCCTGCCGCCATACAGATATCTTGTAACGAGATTCCGCTATACCAAGCCCACGAAGAGGCCATGCCTCTCGTAGAATGTGCTCTGATGCCCAGAGGGCATTCCAAACCTCTAGATGCGTAGGCTAGCGCAATGGCATCCACTACCCATCGAGATAGACTCTGTTTCGTCGCGGCTCGCCCTTTAGAGCGCCCACTGAACGAAACAAAGAGCTGCTCCGTCTGTCGAAAAACAGCGGAGCGGGACACATAAGCTCTTAATGCCCTGACTGGGCAAAGGGAGCTATTTCCGTCCTCCGAGGCCGGCAGGGCCGACAGGGAGATGACCTGAGCCCTGAACGGTGTGTTGAGGGACTTAGGTACGTACCCATGCTTCGGTTTCAACACGACTACAGAGTCGTTTGGCCCGAACTCCATACAAGAAGCTCTAACTGAGAGCGCTTGCAAATCCCCCACACGCTTCACTGAAGCAAGAGCCAAAAAAAAACACGGTCTTGAAAGACAGGTGTTTCATGTCAACTGAGTGAATAGGCTCGAAAAGGGCCCCTTTCATAGCGTTCAACACTGTAGAAAGGTCCCAAACGGGGACTGAAGGAGGCCTTGGAGGGTTTAACCTCCTGGCTCCTCTAAGGAAACGGACCACCAGGTCGTTTCTGCCCAGTGAATGGCCAAGCGTTGGATTAACGAACGCTGATATGGCAGCCACATAGACTTTGAGCGTGGATGGGGTTCTTCCCTTATCCAATAGTTCTTGGAGGAAGGAGAGAATCTCCGTTTCCCCGCACTGAAGTGGTGACAGACCTTGGTCTGAACACCAACCAGAGAACACCGACCATTTGGAGGCGTAGAGCCGTCTAGTAGACGGAGCCCTAGCCTGTTCGATCGTGTCTAACACTCCCTTTGGGAGGTTAGCGGGTACCCGTTTATGGCCCATACGTGTAGGGACCAGAGCTCCGGGCGAGGATGCAAAATCGAGCCCTTGGCCTGCGAGAGGAGGTCTCTCCTCACTGGAATCGGCCACGGGGCAGTACTCTTCAGTCGCATCAAAACTGGGAACCAGGGTTGATTCGTCCAGTATGGAGCGACTAGTAGCACCGAGCATCCGCTTTCCTCGATACGCTCCAGCACTTGAGGCAGGAGTGAGACAGGAGGAAAGGCATAGAGCGGACGGCGGGGCCAGACACTGGCCAGCGCGTTCGTGCTCTTCGAAAAGAATTCTGGGCAGTGAGCGTTTTCCTGGTTTGCAAACAGGTCTATTTCCGCTATGCCGAGCGTTTTCCACAGCAGACGCACTGTCTGCGTGTGAAGGGACCACTCTCCTGTAGGAATGTTGTTCCGTGAGAGTCTGTCTGGGCCTACATTCAAGTGGCCTGGCACATGCATTGCTCTCAGCGAGTGCAGGTTGTGCTGGGCCCATACCAGTATGCGTTCCGCTAACCTGAATAGGTTTCGGGATTTGGGCTACTACCGACATGTTGTCCGAACGGACCAGGACGTGGTGCCCTTTTATCCGGGGACAAAAACGCCTCAGCGCAAAGTCCACCGCCATCATTTCCAGGCAGTTTATGTGCGGTAGTTTGGCTCGTTCTGCCCACTGGCCAAAGAACGGTCTGCCGTCGAGCAGTGCTCCCCAGCCTGAGGTGGACGCGTCCGTGGACACCACCTTCAGAACCGACTGACCGTGCATTCGTTTAGTTTTTACAGAAACCACGGGACATGCAGTGTGTAGTGATTGTGGGCACTGAAAAGCGGGCACGTTCACTAACTTACATGTGATGCACAACCGACATAAATCGATTTTATGTGTGCAAGCCCTGTATTGTGTAGGGCTGTGCTTGTGTGTACGAATGGGCACTGGGTCGTGGGCATTACGGATACACACATTACACCATCGGCCGTGGCCGGGACACCAGAAAATACATTTTCAGATTTACCTGGGGCGTCGTGAAAACGGCGTTTGTGTGCAGGCAAACGGGCATTGATGCCGATTTGGTGACTGCAAAATACACTGGCACGGTCGCGTATGTTGGGACTGTGCGAGCGAGACATTTTAGTGAAATCCGGCCGCGGCGGGATTTTAACACTGTAGCTTTCCTCGAAGCAGAAGTGCGCATCCTGGCTGAAAACGGGGCTTTCCGGGACTCCGCGATTTCTTCGTGAATTCAGGAAGAGAAAGGCGCGGGTCGTGAGGACGGTAACGTACGTTCCTCTGCAGAAAAACAGCCATCCAGCCGGTAAGCGCATCGATGCTGGTCTTTCTCCGTCGACGCTCACGAGCGGCGGGGGAGGGGAGATCCTCGGAGCTCGCCCATACCTCGCTACCCGAAGCGGGAGAGAACAGCAGTCGTCCTCCACAGACACGGCTTCACCTTCCTCGGACGTGGCGGCACACAGCGGCCCTTGTCCGTCGGTCAGAGAGTCCAGCGAAGGGTTGTATGCTACAGAAAAGCGTTTTACAATATTACAAAATTAAGGATTAATTTTTAGGCTTCAATCTCGACAAAGAAATATCTTTCCCGTAGCGTTCTTTCGACGCAGTACGAGAGAACTCTACGTAAGAGAACTAAGTTGGTTGTGTGGAACCACTGTCCATAATTGAATTGAGTTAGTTTAAAGGATCTTTTTTTTTTTTTTTTTTTTGTAAATGTGGAAAAAAGTATTTTTGCAATTGTGGTATTGCAACCCAGACATCGGGTGACGCTTTACTGTCTTACTTCACTTTTCATAAAAATGTACCAAGAAGTGGCTAGCTCTCATGTGACTGGTATGATCAAGAGTTCAGGTTATTATGATGAAGTCAATCCTGATGTGAAGATGTGAAAAAAATATTACTTCAAAATGAAAGTGGAGATTGTGTTTACTGTATGGAGCCAGTGATATTCTAGCTTTTTAATTTTTATTATTATTTGTTAAAGTATTGTGAAAGGATGTATAAAGGACCATGAAATAATTTATATAAAATAGCATGAGATCCAGATTTTACACAAAATAGGCCTATTAATGACTTTTTTTATTTATTTGGGCAACTACAAAAGTTCACGGAGTTGCATAATCAACAGCTGTAGATGAAATCCTTCAAACCCTCATATTGAAACCTTAACACACAGCATTTTTAAAAAATAGCCCACATTCTCACATCTAAATGCCACTTTCAAACTTCCAAAGGGGAACATATTGATGTTGTGGTAAAAGCAGACTGTTCAAAAATGTCATGAGAAAGTATAGTAATGCAGACATCTTAACTGATATATACAGTTGCCTACAGGACTCCGTCAAGACTTGAGGAGTGTGTCTGAGCTTCAGCTGATCAACAATGCCGCATCTTATCTCTGATATTCCAGACAAATTGCGTGTGATGCTGTCAGAGGCTGCGAATATATTTCTAGTTATTGTTATGATTTACATTTTTCAGTACATCTTTAATTCTCAGTTTTCATGCTCCTGCACAGAAGAGTTTCATGTTATTGTGGTCATTTACATTGTGCTCATTCCTATAATATTGTTTATGATTTTAAAACTAATTAAACAACCCAGAACAAAAGTTTGTGGGGCCGTTTGCTGCGGTCTTTTGACTCAAATCTTCCAGCTTTTTGGAATCTGTCTGTTCTGGGGGGGATTCATCCTTTTAGACGGAGACTTGTATCTTTGTATGGTAACCAAACCTAATGACACACAGCGTGAACTTCCATGCAAGAAGAATCTCACTCTTCAAGAAATGAGCATTATTACAATTCACAAAAACAAGTCACAGGTAAGTAATAATAATTCAATTATATTTATTCAACTTGTATTTACACATTTAGGAGTTAGATTTCTTCTGAATGTGGGTGTGATTCAATTTATTTGTTATACTCTAAGAAAGAAAAAAAGAGTAGAAAAACAGAAAAGGTAGAAAAGTTTACAGACATTTCTTTTAATCTTTAAACACAATGCAATGCAATGCATAATTCAAAAATGAGTATAACCTGTGAAAATACGGAAAATTCCTTAATATTAAGACAGTTACATATGCCTATATTACAGAGTTTTCTTAGAGTGTATTCTACTAAACATGATTGATTGGGAGAATAAACTTACCTTTTTTTTTTTGCTCCAGTTGATTTTCAAAATGTGGGTTCATTTCTGACACACCTTAAGTAATGACAACAAAAAGCTATTGAACTTCCCCACCATTATTGACCAGGAAAATACTTGTAGATACAGTAAATTGAATCTCTTTGTTGAGATGTTGTCACAGTGGAACCTCCCACATATGTATGAGTTTAGCACAATTAGGAAGCAAAACAACTCTTTTTATTTGTTTTAATGAAACTTGACCCAACCTTACACTTGTTCCGAGAACACATTCGAGCATTTTGGTTCAAATCATCCTTTATAGATTGAATTGTTCATTATGGTTTTATTGTTCTTCCTTGTGCAGTTGTGTGGTTACATCAGCATAGCTGTTGGTTTCATTGGATGGTGGCTGATATCAAACACTAAGGTTGGGATCTGTGACAGATGTTCTTGTCTGAAGTGTTTGAAGGACTGCTGCGACAAGATCTACGAAAGAAAACCATACTACGAGAGGCGGTATGAGGAGCTCCTGTCTGTGGAAACAGATAAACACTTGGATGAAAAATTGCACGAAATTGCCAAAAAGAGAGCAGAAGGGATATGTTCAAAGCACATTGCTCATATTGAAAAGAGCGAGTTTAGCAAAAATGGAACCGCACAAATGTCTGAAGATGCTAGGAACGCTTGGTGTGAAATATCTCGCCCAGATTTTTATACATCAGACCTTTCTGATAATCAAAAGCCACAACTTTCTATTAAAGAATCCTATATCTTGGATATTTTCTGTTTCTGTCCGACCAGAAGTGACTAAAGTGCGCGGATGTTGAATAATTGCTAAATACAAAAAGTAATTCCTAGTTTATGATTGCAAATATTTATTGTATATTCTAATAATCCTATGATTATTTTAAGTGTCTTTTTTTTTTTTTTTTTTAAGTAGGCTACATCAGCATTTCTGGTATGGAGCACCAGGGTGTGTGAATGCTTACAAAGAATATGAGACATTCTATGACTGTGTGTGCAGCTCCATGAGACACTGCAACAACAACTCTGTGTTCTACAACAAGAAGTATCTTGTTTTTTTTGTACTTTCTGTGCTTAATTAAAAATAATCAAGTTAAATGATACTACATTCATACCTCAAATCCAAACCCAAGTGCAGTGCTAATTTTGACACAAATTAACCTGTTAATATGAATGATATTAAGGTTTGAAAACGGAATTCACAGTAATTCAGATTTAACTGCTGAGCCTGTGACATACAATAACATGTCTTTATCTTAAAATTAAATACAACCACTTCTCATAAAAAAACAAGAACATGGTCTTCTTTTTAATTAATGATGCATTATTTATAACTTGCATACAACATTCTTCATTCAGACATAATACAGTTGTGCTCAAAAGTTTACATACACTTTGCAGAATCTGCAAATGTTTAATAATTACAATAAAATAAGAGGGATCGTAAAAATGCATGTTATTTTTGAGTTAGTATTGTCCTTAATAAGATATTTTACGAAAGATGTTTACATACACAAGATTTTCTTTTGTGCTGAATTCATAAAAATGACCCAGTTCAAAAGTTTACATATTGATTATTAATCCTGTCATTACCTAGATGATCAACGACTGTGTTTTTGGTTTTGAGATGGTTGTTCTTGAGTCCCTTCTTTGTCCTGAGCAGTTGAACTGCCCAATGTTCTTCAGAAACATCTTTCAGGTCCTGCAAATTCTTTAATTTTCCAGCATCTTTTGCATATTTGAACCCTTTCCAGCAGTGACTGTATTTTGAGATCCATCTTTTTATTTTATTCTCAGGACAATTGTTTAAATTGTCTTATTTTTTTATTTGGGCAACTACAAAAGTTCACGGAGTTGCATAATCAACAGCTGTAGATGAAATCCTTCAAACCCTCATATTGAAACCTTAACACACAGCATTTTTAAAAAATAGCCCACATTCTCACATCTAAATGCCACTTTCAAACTTCCAAAGGGGAACATATTGATGTTGTGGTAAAAGCAGACTGTTCAAAAATGTCATGAGAAAGTATAGTAATGCAGACATCTTAACTGATATATACAGTTGCCTACAGGACTCCGTCAAGACTTGAGGAGAGTGTCTGAGCTTCAGCTGATCAACAATGCCGCATCTTATCTCTGATCATCTTTTGCATATTTGAACCTTTTCCAGCAGTGACTGTATTTTGAAATCCATCTTTTTATTATTATTCTCAGGACAATTGATTGAAAAAGGGGTGGGAAAAAAAACTTATTTTGTTAAAGGGGTGGTATAATGCCCTTTTCACAAGATCTAAAATAAGTCTTTGATGTCCCCAGAGTACTGTATGTGAAGTTTTAGCTCAAAATACCCACATCTGTGGCCCACGGATATATTTATATACTAGTCTATAGCATGTTAACATTGTCAATTTTTGAGGGTGAGGGCACCGTTTTTGTGCCTGTCCCTTTAAATGCAAATGAGTGCATAAAAACAAAGATGGAGAGACTCAAGAAGAAGTGACAACATGTAGAATGCAACAGGACATTTCTGAATGGTTAGTTGATGAATTTAGGTAGTTTATGTAGTTATCTTGTAGTCATTGATTAGCATTTTCTGTCATCATGATAATCTATAAATTGTGTTCCCGGGGGTGGGGTTTATGTAAATTTTAGGGTTAGTGATGTCACTAAGCGGAAGGAATGTTGCGTAGTTCCTACCGTTTGTTAAGTCCTTAAAAAGCGATTTCTTTAAAAGCAAATACCATCATTTGCTTTGAACTTTGAGTGTTGTAACTTTGCAGATGTTGTTTATGCTCAAACAGCAACATTACACACTAACTAAAGTTAGAAAAGTGAAATCATAATCAACCACCCCTTAAAAATTATTTGCAGATTCTGTAAAATTTTGAGCAAAACGTTAAAGTTAAGTTAAATAAAGATTAATCCTTATTAAAGCTATGTTACTCAGTCAAGAGCATTGAGTGATTTTCTTTTTCTTTTGTTGTTTGATTAACATTAATGACAGACTGCAGCAGCTAGTTTATTAGACTGCTGTCACTTTAAGGCCGAATGCACATCCTCCCAGACCAAGGGGGTAATCATAGACAGTATATAAATATACTCCATCATATATAACGTTACTCCTCTATATAATCCATCAGCCGGAAACTGAAGCTTCCACGGGGGGCCACCATTGTAGCAGACCATCACCTGCTGAACGCACTTTACATCTGAGGCGTTTAAAGACTCCATTTGTCCATTATTTATTTCTAAAGAAACACGACAATGTATAAAAGGCTCCATTACGTTATGGACCCGTAGAAGCCGTTTTTTGTAAAAAATAGGCTAACCTTTGTCATAACCAGCGACTCTGTCGCACAGTCGAGAAATTACCATAAATTACCGGTACCTTACAGACAGGTGGAGAAGCTCGCAGGCAATCGGGGGGACGTGGAGGCATAAAGTCCGATATAAAGTCAAGGGAGAAGCCCATAGAGAGTCATAAAGTTGCTCCTGCTGCTAACGTTAGCTCATGGACAGCTAATACTCACGCTCTCCGTCTCTGCGAGATTCGTAAGGGAATGATATCAGATTTCTCTGTTTCAGCACATCTACCATACATTACATTTGTCCCTCTTACCTCCTAACATTTTCGTCTCATTTTTATTAGTTGACGAAAAGGTCAATACATTTTCGGCAGTTTTTGTCATTCAAAAATGTTTTTAATTGTATTTTATTATCGCCTCGTTTTCGTCAATAAAAAAAAATGTCATTGACGAATGAACTTGCCGAAGTGCATTTTTACTATCACTATTTGTTTATATAATTATAATGTAACATGAAAAAAATAACATGTAAGTGTATACACTTCACAAAAATTATGCTTTTGCCCAACTCTATTAAAACCACTAAAATAAACCAAGCATATTATTTCAAACAGGTTATTCGTATTTTGACAAATACACTTCTACGAATAAGTATTTGGACTAAAAATTATTTAAGCCACACTTAATATCTAATTGCCTTTGCATTATATTATATATATAAAACATCACACCAAATGTAATTTATCTTAAAGACAGCATAACCACACTTTTCAAGCAAATCATTTCACAGAATTGTATATTTCAAATGAACAGTGTACCATGTTTGACATCATTGTGTGACATAATGTAATGAACTTTGCTCTGATATGACATCTGTGTGAACTTGAAGAGAAATTACTTCATATATCCACAAAAAATCACTTTGAGACCAGCATTTATTGGTTACAGTTGGTTTTACATTTTCTATCCAATGCAAAGAAATTCAAACATTTTAGGTGTGACACAATTGTCCAGATATATTGTTGAGACCACTTTAAAGCTATAACAGTTTTTTTTATATATATTAAAGGGATAGTTCACCCAAAAATCAACAAATATAAACAGAAGCTTAGCCATTCTTGGCATGCCAGAACAACCTTTATTGATTCTTGTGGAAGCTCAAACCTGCGGGCGTATCACGAGAGAATGAACTTCACTGATTTTTGGGAGTCAAGCAAGCATGCGTCTATGATCAAATCTGAATGTAAATAAATGACAAATTAATCTGATCATCATATACAGCGATTGTGTCTCTTCAGAAGACATATTAGCCGCTCAATTCATATGGATTTATTTTACAATCTTTTTATGAACATTTAGACATTCAATTGAGGGACAGAAATCTCTAAAATAAAATAGAAAATTTAAATTTTCATTTTTGGGTGAACTAACCCTTTAAACAAACAGCAACTGTAAATGAAGGGGGAAGTGTGTGTCCAGTTTCTACATGACTGATACACACACACGTCTCTCCAGAACAGGTTTGAGAGGCGAATATGGGTGTGGAGAATCACAGCCCAAAAGCTGACGTGTAGATGATTCCCAATCCCGGCCGATCTCCAGCCTGCTGCACACACACGGATACTGTCTGTCTGTCCGACAGGCCCAGTCCACGGCCCTCTTCACTGCCTCCCAGTGCATCGGCCTAAATGGAGAAGAGCACAAAGTTATGGATCAAATATGCAAGAGTGAATCACTATGAGGACGTGTGCTCGTACCTGGGCTCCTGAGACTCTTTCAGCCGGAGGAGAGACTCGAGCAACTGTCCCACTGCCAGCTTCTTCACCCGGATCAGCTGCAGCACCAGCAGAGTCGCCACCAGTCTCAGAACTTCAGCATGAGCCTTCACACCTGACAGACAAAACATGTGACCGATTAACTGATTCCGACAGGCAAACAGTGTCTGAAAAATAAAGAAGATTTTATTTAAAAAATCTTCTTACCAAAGGAACGGATGCCTTTCTCCTGAAGGAAGACATTGGCAAAAAAGTCTACGTCCAGGTTGAGGAAGCTGCTCAGTCTCTCAGTGCACTCCCAGTATCCATCCTATCCAAACACAATACATAAGTTCATATTCCCTTGACTTACACATTTACATACTGTATAAATCTAGTGCATTAAATCACGTTAACACCTCATGTTGAAGCTCAAACAGCTCATTCCAGACCACGGTGGCAGGCTTGCTGATTTGTTTTCCCAGAATAAATGATTTCTTCCGTCTTTGTATAGGATAGCCAGTCCTGTCTTTGGTTTCTGCATAATAAGAAATGAGACATACATTTGACATGTTTTTAATCCATCTGAATATTGATCAAATATGGAAACTCATCAGTGTGATTCAACTTACCAGGTGCAGAAAACGCAGAGCGTTTTTGTTGTTGCTGAGATGCTCCAAAGCTTAAGGCTGAGAAAGCAGGACTCTTTAAGTCTAGAGACTCAATTGTCTTTCGCAGAGCGGCAGGAGCGCTACTGTATGCAATGGTATTTGGCACACCAATGGCAAGCTTACAGGTTCTAGGTTGATCAAAGGAAACAGAGGCAGCAGGAAGAGGGGGAGCCAGCAAGCCCCTGTCACTCATGGAAAAAGACTCTGGACTGGAAGCTCTGCAGGGAAACATGCGCGCCGACCTACGGCGAGAAGAGCGACGAAAGGAAGGCACTGAGGTGTCAAGACTGGTAGCAGGAGGAAGACTGCCACTCATGGAGAAAGGTACGTCCATCATGGCACCAGGAGGAGGACGGCTATGAGTCATGGAGAGAGATTCCATTGACCTATAAGATGGAGGGGGGTCTTGAAGGAGTTTATGATGGGAAGCATGCATTGGGGCATCAAGCATGATGCCAGAGGAAGCGGGAAGCTTTAGAGCACTTGACTCAATATTAGGAGAGGGATGCATGTCAAACAAAGATTGCAATTTAAATGTTGGGGCTTCAATACCAATAGTTGGGGTTACACAAATAAATTTTGTCTTTAGATAAGGTGAACAAACGGGATAAATAGAGCCAGACAACGACTCATGGACAGGGGGAGCTGCAGGCGCTGCTTTAAAAACACCATCCATTGGTTCATAGCCAACCTCCTCATCAGATTCAGTACAATCAAAATCCAGAAGACTAGATTTGAAGATGCTACTGGACCATTCCTTTGATTCCAACTGGAAAAATAAAAAAATACACTGTTCTAAATACTGAATGATGACATCCTTAATCACTACATTATGTGACAAGAGCTGTAATAGACTGTTTTGTTTTGTTTTTACCCATATGCCATCTTCCTCAGCACCAATAATATGCTGAGCCATGAGCTTCTCTTCAGTCCAGCCCATATATGGCAAAATATCCACATCCTCTTCTGATATGAGTTTAGGAATATCTGTCAATCCAGTGTCAGGCTCATTCTGGTCCTACAAAGAGCAAATGAGGACATTCAAGTCAATTCTTTCATAGACTTTCATTGAATTCTTATCAACAAGACTGATGTATCAGATAATATTGGATATATTTTCATTATCAGTATCTGCTATAAATGGACATTTAGTGTCGCAAGTTAGAAAATGCAATTCTCAATGTGTAGAGATGTTTATTTTTTTATTAATTATTTATTAACTATTAGTAAAGGCAGGTACAAGGAGAAGCTGCCTAAAACACATGCAAGAACCGTAATTTGAATAACTAAAAGATTTGACACTAAAAGCATAAATGCTTGAGAAATTTGTATTCAAAATTGTTTATGCATTAAGAAAAGGTAGAAGATGTTTGCTTAGGTATTATATGTTATGTATGTAAATTATTTTAGTAACCCTTTTTACTCTGTAATGGTTTGCTATACCTTCACAAATAGGTGTTTCCTTTAAGCTAGAAAGAAAGATGGGGCAGCATAGTTTTTTGTTGTTGTTGTATGTTTCTCTTGATTTTGGAAGAAATTTACTGTAAATAATTGAAACTTGAATGAAGATCAAATTTATATACACGTTTATTGCTGCACATTTAAAATATGTATTTTTTAAGTTGTAGATTTATTAGAATTAAGTTTTTATAAAAATTATGCAAAAAGAAAAAAATCATTAATTGTGATGATACGTTTAGAATAATCATACCCTCTCTTCGATGGCTACAAAGCTTGTGAACTGGGACAAGATGGAGAACTCTTTACTGAGCTCAATGATGTAGGACTTCAGCTCTGCTTTCTTCCCCTGATAGAGAGATACAAGACAACAAGTCAAGTTCTTCTGTTAGCAAATTTGCCAGTTCTATTAAAAACAGCAACAATCAGCAAAATACTGTACCTCATGTTCTGCTTCACTGTTGCCTAGAATGCCATCTTCATAGTCTCTGATGATCGCTCTTGCTGTTAACTTGTGAAGGAACTAAACGCACACACACACACACACGCACACACGCACACACACCTCAAACGTGGGATAAACGATTGATGATGTTTCAGATTATATTGAGTGCTTGATGTTCACTCACAGTTCCTTTCGTCTTTTGTAGTTCTGTGGTGGAAACCATTGTTTTGATCTCATTCCCGCTCAAATCACCAAACAGTGTGGCCTAAAAAAGTGAATATTACACAATTAAAATGATAATTGTAAAATAATGTACAGCAGAAAAAATTTACATAACTATAAGAAGAACAATATTTAATTAAAATTTATAGTACGCACCAATATAAATATACTCAGGAGTAATGCCATTCAAAATCTTCATGAACATTTTTCAGTGATAATGTAAACAAACTGTTGATTCAGAGTTTTGAATTGATTTTATGAAACAGTTGGAAATACTCTAATAGTAAAACATACTAAAATTAGAGCTACATTCATAATGTTGCTTAATTTTACAGTTTTAGCAAAATCTTTCAAATATATAGTGAATATTACAATATATAACTTCCTAACTACAATAAGCAACAACCATCTGCAACAATGAGATCAGCTGGTAAATAGCGCAGGTGTACCTGAGTGCAGTGCGGCACAAAGCCGTATATGAGAGTGTGACAGTCACTGAAGAGGCCGTGAAGCTGTGAGGGGGCTTGAACAGGAGGAGGCGCTGTGGGATTAAACTGCTGCCACTTCACTGCCACTGATCTGCAGCCTGGAGACTCCATACGCTGAACCTGAGCGCGCACCTGAAATTACCAGCAAATCTGTTGAACAGATAATGTTCCCTTTTTCTTAATAAAAACAACAATACAATAAACAGCGTGATTCACCTTCTCTGCCCAAGTGTGTTTCATCTTTGTGTCAAAAATTTCACATGTTCCTCCACCTGCTTGAGCCAAAGCTCTGAGCATATGACGATTAGCTGTCAAGCTAGACAAACACAAACACAAACTGTAGGTTCAGAAATGAATTGAAGTGTTAAAGAGATTTGTGTTGAACTGTTCAAAGGCAGACCTGAGTCCACAGGTGAAGAGGCGCGTGTGGCAGGAGTTTTCTCGGACCAGCTGTAGGGTCAGAGGCTGGTTCTGAACATGTCCATCAGAGAGTAGCAGGATGTTCCTCACGCCCCGGCAGGGAGACAGCAGGCTCAGGCTCTGGAGAGGCCGCCACAGCTCAGTGCCGCCACCAGCGCCACTACAGGACTGAAGAGACCACACATGTAATGACATGAACATGAACTTTAGTGATTAACCCAGGGCTCAAGGTTTCGCTGGTTAGTGTGGAACAGTTACACCCTGCTGGATGATGCTGTAACTACAACATTATGGTGGCAAAACATCTTCCTGTCCACGAGCAACAACTGAAAAGCTGAAATGAAGGGAAGATGATGCATAATGTCTCCTGATGGAAGAAGTAAAAAAAACCTGAAGAATATCTCAATATGCCCCCCTTTCAAAACACAGAAACACTCATCTTTAACCATATTTAAACATTACTCACCATTATAAATTTTCTGGCTGGTTCAAATGCTTCATCTAAAGGCACTGGTGCAGGAAAAGCTTCCTTGTAATCTTAAAAACACACATTTTAAGATTAACACTGTATGAAAGAAGGAGCAGCATTTACTGTTCTTCATCCATAATGTTCACTACGAATCACAAGAATAATAGGGAAATGAAAGTGTCTACAAGATGATCACTAGAACAACAGCAGAATGTTTCAGTGAGCACTAACCAGTGCTGAAAGAGATGATGTTGATCTTCAGTGAGCGGTCCAGAGATTTGAGGACTTGAAGGGCAATTCTGCGGGCGTTCAGCATGGCGTCTCCCCGCATGGACTTGGAGGAGGTCCATTAGAATGACCACATCGCTCACACTGGACAGATCTCCAGAGCTGGAAACCCCGCTTGACTTAAAGTCTGGATAAAACACCAGCATGCAGGCCTGCAGGGATCAGAGAGTGTCAGAGAACGACCTTTCTGTGTGTATTTTAGATCAGGCCATGTGAAAGAAAAAGAGGCATTTTTGTCTGCAATTTGAATAATATGTGAC
>JARPMJ010007326.1:32500-43938 GCA_033366665.1 Phoxinus dragarum | reverse complement strand
AACTGGGAGGGGCTTTAGTGAGGTGAGAGTGGTTTAGAGTGAACTGGGAGGGACTTTAGTGAGGAGAGAGTGGTTTAGAGTGAACTGGGAGGGTCTTTAGTGAGGTGAGAGTGGTTTAGATTGAACTGGGAGGGGCTTTAGTGAGGTGAGAGTGGTTTAGAGTGAACTGGGAGGGACTTTAGTGAGGAGAGAGTGGTTTAGAGTGAACTGGGAGGGTCTTTAGTGAGGAGAGAGTGGTTTAGAGTGAACTGGGATGGACTTTAGTGAGGTGAGAGCGGTTTAGATTGAACTGGGAGGGGCTTTAGTGAGGTGAGAGTGGTTTAGAGTGAACTGGGAGGGACTTTAGTGAGGAGAGAGTGGTTTAGAGTGAACTGGGAGGGTCTTTAGTGAGGTGAGAGTGGTTTAGAGTGAACTGGGAGGGGCTTTAGTGAGGTGAGAGTGGTTTAGAGGGAACTGGGAGGGACTTTAGTGAGGTGAGAGTGGTTTAGAGTGAACTGGGAGGGGCTTTAGTGAGGTGAGAGTGGTTTAGAGTGAACTGGAAGGGACTTTAGTGAGGAGGAGAGTTGTTTAGAGTGAACTGGGGAGGGGCTTTAGTGAGGTGAGAGTGGATTAGAGTGAACTGGGAGGGGCTTTAGTGAGGTGAGAGTGGTTTAGAGTGAACTGGGAGGGGCTTTAGTGAGGTGAGAGTGGTTTAGAGTGAACTGGGAGCAACTTTAGTGAGGTGAGAGTGTTTAGAGTGAACTGGGAGGACCTTTAGTGAGGTGAGAGTGGTTTAGAGTGAACTGGGATGGACTTTAGTGAGGTGAGAGTGGTTTAGAGGGAACTGGGATGGACTTTGGTTGGGTGGGATGGGTTTAGAGTCAACTGGGAGGGACTTTGGTTGGGTGGGAGGGGTTTAGAGTCAACTGGGAGGGACCTTTGGTTGGGTGGGAGGGGTTTAGAGTCAACTGGGAGGGACTTTGGTTGGGTGGGAGGGGCTTGTTAAGCCATAAATCCAGCTGAAGTAAAATGCAGCAAATATAGACAGGAAAAACACAAGCATGATATGAGATGTGAGGTACCTGGGGTCGGGAACGCCTACAGTGTGGCGCCTCATGGACAGGTATCGGGCCATCGCCTCTGGACTGGGCTCTTCTCCCTCATCGCTGTCCAGAGCCATCGGCCCGTCAGTCTGAAACACACACACACACACACGGGTCACGACACACTGCGGATTTGATGATCCATCCTGTGTCCTGATACTCATCAACTGTAAATCAGTCCACACTTTTTATTCTGACTGAATGTGACTCTGACGCTCACCTCAACGATCTGATTCTCTGGGTTTATGAGCTGGACTTGCGGGTACCGTCATACTGATGGCGTTACTCTGATCCTGTAGGACAGACACACAAACATAGTGCATATCTTATCACATAACCACATCCCTTTCAACTCCAACAAAATCGCCCCACAATTCCATTCCACAGCATTTAAAGGGGACATATCATCAAAATCTGACTTTTCTCATACTGTGCAAGTGCTATAATCGGGTCCACGGTGCTTCTACCAACACAGAAAACATTAATCTGCATTAAAGTGGACATATCATGAAAATCGGATTTATCCCGTGTGTAAGTGCAATAATCGGGTCCCGGTGCTTCTACCAACACAGAAAACATGAAAAGTGAAACCCAGTAACTTTGTTCTGGCGAGCCTTTCTCTGCAAACATGACAAAAAATAAGCCAATCAGATTTCACTCCCCTTCTGACGAATGAAGAGGATCTTATTTTCCTGCACGATTATAACAATACCGGCCCTTAATCTGCACGTTTATAACATTACCGGCCCTTAATCTGCACGTTTATAACATTACCGGCCCTTAATCTGCACGTTTATAACATTACCGGCCCTTAATCTGCTCGTTTATACCATTACCGGCCCTTAATCTGCACGTTTATAACATTACCGGCCCTTAATCTGCACGATTATAACATTACCGGCCCTTAATCTGTACGTTTAAACCATTACCGGCCCTTAATCTGCACGATTATAACATTACCGGCCCTTAATCTGCACGTTTAAACCATTACCGGCCCCTTAATCTGCACGATTATACCATTACCGGCCTTAATCTGCACGTTTATACCATTACCGGCCTTAATCTGCACGATTATAACATTACCGGCCCTTAATCTGCACGTTTATAACATTACCGGCCCTTAATCTGCACGTTTATAACATTAACGGCCCTTAATCTGCTCGTTTATACCATTACCGGCCCTTAATCTGCACGTTTATAACATTACCGGCCCTTAATCTGCACGTTTATAACATTACCGGCCCTTAATCTGCACGTTTTATAACATTACCGGCCCTTAATCTGCACGATTATAACATTACCGGCCCTTAATCTGCACGTTTATAACATTACCGGCCCTTAATCTGCACGATTATAACATTACCGGCCCTTAATCTGCACGTTTATACCATTACCGGCCCTTAATATGCACGTTTATAACATTACCGGCCCTTAATCTGCACGATTATAACATTACCGGCCCTTAATCTGCACGATTATAACATTACCGGCCCTTAATCTGCACGATTATAACATTACCGGCCCTTAATCTGCACGATTATAACATTACCGGCCCTTAATCTGCACGATTATAACATCATCGGCCCTTAATCTGCACGTTTATACCATCACCGGCCCTTAATATGCACGTTTATAACATTACCGGCCCTTAATCTGCACGATTTATAACATTACGGCCCTTAATCTGCACGATTATAACATTACCGGCCCTTAATCTGCACGATTATAACATTACCGGCCCTTAATCTGCACGATTATAACATTACCGGCCCTTAATCTGCACGATTATAACATTACCGGCCCTTTAATCTGCACGATTATAACATTACCGGCCCTTAATCTGCACGATTATAACATCATCGGCCCTTAATCTGCACGATTATAACATTACCGGCCCTTAATCTGCACGATTATAACAATACCGGCCCTTAATCTGCACGATTATAACATTACCGGCCCTTAATCTGCACGTTTAAACCATTACCGGCCTTAATCTGCACGATTATAACATTACCGGCCCTTAATCTGCACGTTTAAACCATTACCGGCCCTTAATCTGCACGATTATACCATTACCGGCCCTTAATCTGCACGTTTATACCATTACCGGCCCTTAATCTGCACGATTATAACATTACCGGCTCTTAATCTGCACGTTTATAACTTTAACGGCCCTTAATCTGCACGTTTATAACATTACCGGCCCTTAATCTGCACGTTTTATAACATTACCGGCCCTTAATCTGCTCGATTATAACATTACCGGCCCTTAATCTGCACGTTTATAACATTACCGGCCCTTAATCTGCTCGATTATAACATTACCGGCCCTTAATCTGCACGTTTATAACATTACCGGCCCTTAATCTGCACGTTTATAACATTACCGGCCCTTAATCTGCACGTTTATAACATTAACGGCCCTTAATCTGCACGTTTATAACATTAACGGCCCTTAATCTGCACGTTTATAACATTACCGGCCCTTAATCTGCTCGATTATAACATTACCGGCCCTTAATCTGCTCGATTATAACATTACCGGCCCTTAATCTGCACGTTTATAACATTACCGGCCCTTAATCTGCTCGATTATAACATTACCGGCCCTTAATCTGCACGTTTATAACATTACCGGCCCTTAATCTGCACGTTTATAACATTACCGGCCCTTAATCTGCACGTTTATAACATTAACGGCCCTTAATCTGCTCGTTTATACCATTACCGGCCATTAATCTGCACGTTTATAACATCACCGGCCCTTAATCTGCACGTTTATAACATTACCGGCCCTTAATCTGCACGATTATAACATTACCGGCCCTTAATCTGCACGTTTATAACATTACCGGCCCTTAATCTGCACGTTTAAACCATTACCGGGCCTTAATCTGCACGTTTATAACATTACCGGCCCTTAATCTGCACGTTTATAACATTACCGGCCCTTAATCTGCACGATTATAACATTACCGGCCCTTAATCTGCACGTTTAAACCATTACCGGGCCTTAATCTGCACGATTATAACATTACCGGCCCTTAATCTGCACGTTTAAACCATTACCGGCCCTTAATCTGCACGATTATACCATTACGGCCCTTAATCTGCACGTTTATACCATTACCGGCCCTTAATCTGCACGATTATAACATTACCGGCCCTTAATCTGCACGTTTATAACATTAACGGCCCTTAATCTGCACGTTTATAACATTACCGGCCCTTAATCTGCACGTTTATAACATTAACGGCCCTTAATCTGCACGTTTATAACATTACCGGCCCTTAACCTGCACGTTTATAACATTAACGGCCCTTAATCTGCTCGTTTATACCATTACCGGCCATTGATCTGCACGTTTATAACATTACCGGCCCTTAATCTGCACGTTTATAACATTACCGGCCCTTAATCTGCACGATTATAACATTACCGGCCCTTAATCTGCACGTTTATAACATTACCGGCCCTTAATCTGCACGATTATAACATTACCGCCCTTAATCTGCACGTTTATACCATTACCGGCCCTTAATATGCACGTTTATAACATTACCGGCCCTTAATCTGCACGATTATAACATTACCGGCCCTTAATCTGCACGATTATAACATTACCGGCCCTTAATCTGCACGATTATAACATTACCGGCCCTTAATCTGCACGTTTAAACTATTACCGGCCCTTAATCTGCACGATTATACCATTACCGGCCCTTAATCTGCACGTTTATACCATTACCGGCCCTTAATCTGCACGATTATAACATTACCGGCCCTTAATCTGCACGTTTATAACATTAACGGCCCCTTAATCTGCACGTTTATAACATTACCGGCCCTTAATCTGCACGTTTATAACATTAACGGCCCTTAATCTGCTCGTTTATACCATTACCGGCCCTTAATCTGCACGTTTATAACATTACCGGCCCTTAATCTGCACGTTTATAACATTACCGGCCCTTAATCTGCACGATTATAACATTACCGGCCCTTAATCTGCACGTTTATAACATTACCGGCCCTTAATCTGCTCGATTATAACATTACCGCCCTTAATCTGCACGTTTATAACATTACCGGCCCTTAATCTGCACGTTTATAACATTACCGGCCCTTAATCTGCACGTTTATAACATTAACGGCCCTTAATCTGCTCGTTTATACCATTACCGGCCCTTAATCTGCACGTTTATAACATCACCGGCCCTTAATCTGCACGTTTATAACATTACCGGCCCTTAATCTGCACGTTTATAACATTACCGGCCCTTAATCTGCACGTTTATAACATTACCGGCCCTTAATCTGCACGATTATAACATTACCGGCCCTTAATCTGCACGTTTATACCATTACCGGCCCTTAATATGCACGTTTATAACATTACCGGCCCTTAATCTGCACGATTATAACATTACCGGCCCTTAATCTGCACGATTATAACATTACCGGCCCTTAATCTGCACGATTATAACATTACCGGCCCTTAATCTGCACGATTATAACATTACCGGCCCTTAATCTGCACGATTATAACATTACCGGCCCTTAATCTGCACGATTATAACATTACCGGCCCTTAATCTGCACGATTATAACATCATCGGCCCTTAATCTGCACGATTATAACATTACCGGCCCTTAATCTGCACGATTATAACAATACCGGCCCTTAATCTGCACGATTATAACATTACCGGCCCTTAATCTGCACGATTATAACATTACCGGCCCTTAATCTGCTCGATTATAACATTACCGGCCCTTAATCTGCACGATTATAACATCAACGGCCCTTAATCTGAACGATTATAACATCACTGGCCCTTAATCTGCACGATTATAACATCAACGGCCCTTAATCTGCACGATTATAACATTACCGGCCCTTAATCTGCACGATTATAATATTACCGGCCCTTAATCTGCACGATTATAACATCAACGGCCCTTAATCTGCACGATTATAACAACAACGGCCCTTAATCTGAACGATTATAACATCACTGGCCCTTAATCTGAACGATTATAACATTACCGGCCCTTAATCTGCACGATTATAATATTACCGGCCCTTAATCTGCACGATTATAATATTACCGGCCCTTAATCTGCACAATTATAACATCAACGGCCCTTAATCTGCACGTTTATAACATCAACGGCCCTTAATCTGCACGATTATAACATCAACGGCCCTTAATCTGAACGATTATAACATCACTGGCCCTTAATCTGCACGATTATAACATCACCGGCCCTTAATCTGCACGATTATAACATCAACGGCCCTTAATCTGAACGATTATAACATCACTGGCCCTTAATCTGCACGATTATAACATCACCGGCCCTTAATCTGCACGATTATAACATTACCGGCCCTTAATCTGCACGATTATAATATTACCGGCCCTTAATCTGCACGATTTATAACAATAACGGCCCTTAATCTGCACGATTATAACATCACTGGCCCTTAATCTGCACGATTATAACATTACCGCCCTTAATCTGCACGATTATAACATCACTGGCCCTTAATCTGCACGATTATAACATCACTGGCCCTTAATCTGCACGATTTATAACATTACCGGCCCTTAATATGCAAGATTATAACATCAACGGCCCTTAATCTGCACGATTATAACATCATCGGGCCTTAATCTGCAAGATTATAACATTACCGACCCTTAATCTGCACGATTATAACATTACCGGCCCTTAATCTGCACGATTATAACATTACCGGCCCTTAATCTGCACGATTATAACATTACCGGCCCTTAATCTGCACGATTATAACATTACCGGCCCTTAATCTGCTCGATTATAACATTACCGGCCCTTAATCTGCACGATTATAACATTACCGGCCCCTTAATCTGCACGATTATAACATTACCGGCCCTTAATCTGCACGATTATAACATTACCGGCCCTTAATCTGCACGATTATAACATCACTGGCCCTTAATCTGCGCGTTTATAACATTACCGGCCCTAATCTGCACGATTATAACATCACCGGCCCTTAATATGCACGATTATAACATCAACGGCCCTTAATATGCACGATTATAACATCAACGGGCCTTAATCTGCACGATTATAACATTACCGGCCCTTAATCTGCACGATTATAACATTACCGGCCCTTAATCTGCTCGATTATAACATTACCGGCCCTTAATCTGCACGATTATAACATTACCGGCCCTTAATCTGCACGATTATAACATTACCGGCCCTTAATCTGCACGATTATAACATTACCGGCCCTTAATCTGCACGATTATAACATCACTGGCCCTTAATCTGCGCGTTTATAACATTACCGGCCCTAATCTGCACGATTATAACATCACCGGCCCTTAATATGCACGATTATAACATCAACGGCCCTTAATATGCACGATTATAACATCAACGGCCCTTAATATGCACGATTATAACATCAACGGGCCTTAATCTGCACGATTATAACATTACCGACCCTTAATCTGCACGATTATAACATCATCGGGCCTTAATCTGCAAGATTATAACATTACCGACCCTTAATCTGCACGATTATAACATTACCGGCCCTTAATCTGCTCGATTATAACATTACCGGCCCTTAATCTGCACGATTATAACATTACCGGCCCTTAATCTGCACGATTATAACATTACCGGCCCTTAATCTGCACGATTATAACATTACCGGCCCTTAATCTGCACGATTATAACATCACTGGCCCTTAATCTGCGCGTTTATAACATTACCGGCCCTAATCTGCACGATTATAACATCACCGGCCCTTAATATGCACGATTATAACATCAACGGCCCTTAATATGCACGATTATAACATCAACGGGCCTTAATCTGCACGATTATAACATTACCGGCCCTTAATCTGCACGATTATAACATCACCGGCCCTTAATATGCACGATTATAACATCAACGGCCCTTAATCTGCACGATTATAACATCAACGGGCCTTAATCTGCACGATTATAACATTACCGGCCCTTAATCTGCAGGATTATAACAATACCGGCCCTTAATCTGCACGATTATAACATCACCGGGCCCTTAATCTGCACGATTATAACATCACCGCCCTTAATCTGCACGATTATAACATTACCGGCCTTAATCTGCACGTTTATACCATTACCGGCCCTTAATCTGCACGATTATAACATTACCGGCCCTTAATCTGCACGTTTATACCATTACCGGCCCTTAATCTGCACGTTTATACCATTACCGGCCCTTAATCTGCACGTTTATAACATTACCAGCCCTTAATCTGCACGTTTATAACATTACCAGCCCTTAATCTGCACGTTTATAACATTACCGGCCCTTAATCTGCACGTTTATAACATTACCGGCCCTTAATCTGCACGTTTATAACATTACCGGCCCTTAATCTGCACGATTATAACATTACCGGCCCTTAATCTGCACGATTATAACATTACCGGCCCTTAATCTGCACGATTATAACATTACCGGCCCTTAATCTGCACGTTTATAACATTACCGGCCCTTAATCTGCACGATTATAACATTACCGGCCCTTAATCTGCACGATTATAACATTACCGGCCCTTAATCTGCACGATTATAACATTACCGGCCCTTAATCTGCACGATTATAACATTACCGGCCCTTAATCTGCACGATTATAACATTACCGGCCCTTAATCTGCACGTTTAAACTATTACCGCCCTTAATCTGCACGATTATACCATTACCGGCCCTTAATCTGCACGTTTATACCATTACCGGCCCTTAATCTGCACGATTATAACATTACCGGCCCTTAATCTGCACGTTTATAACATTAACGGCCCTTAATCTGCACGTTTATAACATTACCGGCCCTTAATCTGCACGTTTATAACATTAACGGCCCTTAATCTGCTCGTTTATACCATTACCGGCCCTTAATCTGCACGTTTATAACATTACCGGCCCTTAATCTGCACGTTTATAACATTACCGGCCCTTAATCTGCACGATTATAACATTACCGGCCCTTAATCTGCACGTTTATAACATTACCGGCCCTTAATCTGCTCGATTATAACATTACCGGCCCTTAATCTGCACGTTTATAACATTACCGGCCCTTAATCTGCACGTTTATAACATTACCGGCCCTTAATCTGCACGTTTATAACATTAACGGCCCTTAATCTGCTCGTTTATACCATTACCGGCCCTTAATCTGCACGTTTATAACATCACCGGCCCTTAATCTGCACGTTTATAACATTACCGGCCCTTAATCTGCACGATTATAACATTACCGGCCCTTAATCTGCACGTTTATAACATTACCGGCCCTTAATCTGCACGATTATAACATTACCGGCCCTTAATCTGCACGTTTATACCATTACCGGCCCTTAATATGCACGTTTATAACATTACCGGCCCTTAATCTGCACGATTATAACATTACCGGCCCTTAATCTGCACGATTATAACATTACCGGCCCTTAATCTGCACGATTATAACATCACCAGCCCTTAATCTGCACGTTTATAACATCACCGGCCCTTAATCTGCACGATTATAACATCAACGGCCCTTAATCTGCACGATTATAACATCAACGGCCTTAATCTGCACGATTATAACATTACCGGCCCTTAATCTGCACGATTATAACATCACCAGCCCTTAATCTGCACGATTATAACATTACCGGCCCCTAAATCTGCACGATTATAACATCACCAGCCCTTAATCTGCACGATTATAACATTACCGGCCCTTAATCTGCACGATTATAACATCACCAGCCCTTAATCTGCACGATTATAACATTACCGGCCCTTAATCTGCACGATTATAACATTACCGGCCCTTAATCTGCACGATTATAACATTACCGGCCCTTAATCTGCACGATTATAACATTACCGGCCCTTAATCTGCACGATTATAACATCACCAGCCCTTAATCTGCACGATTATAACATCAACGGCCCTTAATCTGCACGATTATAACATTACCGGCCCTTAATCTGCACGATTATAACATCACCAGCCCTTAATCTGCACGTTTATAACATCACCGGCCCTTAATCTGCACGATTATAACATTACCAGCCCTTAATCTGCACGATTATAACATTACCGGCCCTTAATCTGCACGTTTATAACATTACCGGCCCTTAATCTGCACGTTTATAACATTACCGGCCCTTAATCTGCACGTTTATACCATTACCGGCCCTTAATCTGCACGATTATAACATTACCGGCCCTTAATCTGCACGATTATAACATTACCAGCCCTTAATCTGCACGATTATAACATTACCGGCCCTTAATCTGCACGTTTACACACACCAGCCGACATTTGGTACCTGAGAGGTACAGAGCCCAGTTGTAACGTGACGGCAGAAGATCCAGCAAAGCATGAAACTGTTCTGTGGTCGAGCACAGACTGAACACTAGTGACTAGGGGTGGGAATCTTTTACCATCTCACGATTCAATTCGATTCCGATTCTTGAGGCCACGATTCGATTCAAAATCGATTTTCGATTCAAAACGATTCGATTTTATCCATAATTATTTCTAATCGAATTTCTGATCATGATCTACTCTCATCTGCTTTGCTATACAGAATGGACAAACGGAGACATTAAAGTGTCTTTTTCACATTTATTAAGTTCAATTCTCAGGGAAGTGCCTTTTATCAAAGACATTGTCTGGTCCTCAATTGCTACTCATTAGTAGCTAGCTATAAAATAAGTTGGAACAAAATAAAGTGCTTCTTCATAATACAAAATGGTTGAAAATAGATGCATTCCCCAGGAAAGTTGCAGTTTACCACAAATATCATGTAGAACACAACCTCTCTCTCTCTCTCCTTGTTCTTATGCCCTGTCAAGCGCGCCCTGTTAAACTGACAGGACTTAAAACACATGCAAATGATACACTTTCACTCTATGATGGTTAAAACTGTGCAATTAATTATTTTTTCTCGGAACTAATGTTTTGGTAGGAACGAAAGATCTCCCTCTCATAGTGATGCTCATAGTCTCCCTGTTTTAGTGATTTGCCGCTCACGTTCAAAAACCGGCTGCGTGGTGATGTCCCGTATTGGCTAGTTACAAAAATGGAGGCGAACAGCCAGATGATTTTATTTATTTATTAAATCGATTCTTGGACATTTCAGATCGATTCTGAATCATTGCAAATGAGAATCTAGATTCTTCTGTGAATCGATTTTTTGGCACACCCCTACTAGTGGCCAGAACATGTCAGCGCTGTCTTTTAAACGCCTCAGGAACTGTGGACACGTGTGTAAGAGTT
>JARPMJ010007326.1:25000-27500 GCA_033366665.1 Phoxinus dragarum | reverse complement strand
CACTCACTGACTCACTCACTGACTCACTCACTCACTCACTGACTCACTCACTCACTGACTCACTCACTCACTCACTGACTCACTCACTCACTCACTGACTCACTCACTCACTCACTGACTCACTCACTCACCTCACTGACTCACTCACTCACTCACTGACTCACTCACTCACTGACTCACTCACCTCAATGACTCACTCACTGACTCACTCACTGACTCACTCACTGACTCACTCACTGACTCACTCACTGACTCACTCACTCACTGACTCACTCACTGACTCACTCACTCACTGACTCACTCACTCACTCACTCACTCACTGACTCACTCACTCACTGACTCACTCACTCACTGACCTCACTCACTGACTCACTCACTGACTCACTCACTCACTGACTCACTCACTCACTCACTGACTCACTCACTCACTGACTCACTCACTCACTGACTCACTCACTGACTCACTCACTCAATGACTCACTCACTCACTGACTCACTCACTGACTCACTCACTGACTCACTCACTGACTCACTCACTGACTCACTCACTCACTCACTCACTCACTGACTCACTCACTGACTCACTCACTCACTCACTCACTGACTCACTCACTCACTCACTGACTCACTCACTCACTCACTGACTCACTCACTCACTCACTGACTCACTCACTCACTCACTGACTCACTCACTCACTCACTGACTCACTCACTGACTCACTCACTCACTGACTCACTCACTCAATGACTCACTCACTGACTCACTCACTGACTCACTCACTCAATGACTCACTCACTCACTGACTCACTCACTCAATGACTCACTCACTGACTCACTCGCTGACTCACTCACTCACTGACTCACTCACTGACTCACTCACTGACTCACTCCACTCACTGACTTACTCACTGACTCACTCACTGACTCACTCACTGACTCACTCACTCACTCACTCACTGACTCACTCACTGACTCACTCACTCACTCACTGACTCACTCACTCAATGACTCACTCACTCAATGACTCACTCACTCAATGACTCACTCACTGACTCACTCACTGACTCACTCACTGACTCACTCACTGACTCACTCACTGACTCACTCACACACACTCACTCACTCACTCACTCACTGACTCACTCACTCACTGACTCACTCACTGACTCACTCACTGACTCACTCACTGACTCACTCACTCACTGACTCACTCACTCACTCACTGACTCACTCACTCACTGACTCACCTCACTGACTCACTCACTCAATGACTCACTCACTCACTGACTCACTCACTGACTCACTCACTGACTCACTCACTCACTCACTCACTGACTCACTCACTCACTCACTGACTCACTCACTCACTCACTGACTCACTCACTCACTCACTGACTCACTCACTCACTCACTGACTCACTCACTCACTGACTCACTCACTCAATGACTCACTCACTGACTCACTCACTGACTCACTCACTGACTCACTCACTGACTCACTCACTGACTCACTCAGTCACTGACTCACTCACTGACTCACTCACTCACTGACTCACTCACTCACTCACTCACTCACTCACTGACTCACTCACTCACTGACTCACTCACTGACTCACTCACTCACTGACTCACTCACTCACTCACTGACTCACTCACTCACTGACTCACTCACTCACTGACTCACTCACTGACTCACTCACTCAATGACTCACTCACTCACTGACTCACTCACTGACTCACTCACTGACTCACTCACTGACTCACTCACTCACTCACTCACTCACTGACTCACTCACTGACTCACTCACTCACTCACTGACTCACTCACTCACTCACTGACTCACTCACTCACTCACTGACTCACTCACTCACTCACTGACTCACTGACTCACTCACTCAATGACTCACTCACTGACTCACTCACTGACTCACTCACTCAATGACTCACTCACTCACTGACTCACTCACTCAATGACTCACTCACTGACTCACTCACTGACTCACTCACTCACTGACTCACTCACTGACTCACTCACTGACTCACTCACTCACTGACTTACTCACTGACTCACTCACTGACTCACTCACTGACTCACTCACTCACTCACTCACTGACTCACTCACTGACTCACTCACTCACTCACTGACTCACTCACTCAATGACTCACTCACTCAATGACTCACTCACTCAATGACTCACTCACTGACTCACTCAATGACTCACTCACTCAATGACTCACTCAATGACTCACTCAATGACTCACTCAATGACTCACTCAATGACTCACTCAATGACTCACTCAATGACTCACTCACTCACTGACTCACTCACTCACTCACTGACTCACTCACTCAATGACTCAATGACTCACTCACTCAATGACTCAATGACTCACTCACTCAATGACTCACTCACTCAATGACTCACTCACTCAATGACTCACTCACTCAATGACTCACTCACTCAATGACTCACTCACTCAATGACTCACTCACTC
>JARPMJ010007326.1:17500-20000 GCA_033366665.1 Phoxinus dragarum | reverse complement strand
TTAGCATAAACACAGGCTGTTTACGTGTTGCCAAGCGACAGCATGTATGAGTGAGTGACTGAGTAATATAAGATCAAACTGATGTGCAGACACACGTGCGAACGAAGGCAGTGTCAATCAACAGTCGTGGGCGGGGCCTGTGTCCAGCTCACTCAGGGCGGGTCTATGCCCAAACTGCAGTGTCAATCAACAGTCGTGGGCGGGGCCTGTGTCCAGCTCACTCAGGGCGGGTCTATGCTCAAACTGCAGTGTCAATCAACAGTCGTGGGCGGGGCTTGTGCAATTCTACGTCACATTGCATTGATTCTGAGACAGTGCTTATGATTTATTATGACCCACTTTAAATACACATTCATCTTTCCAGCAGTGAAGTATCCCTTTAATAATATATTATAATTAAATAGTATTTTATATTGTGTGTGTGTGTGTGTGTGTGTGTGTGCTAAGTGCTAAGCGACTGTATCCACACACACCAATCACATGAAAGACTGACACACACACACACTTTCATTGTTTAATACATCATGGTAGCACATTGCTGTTCAAAAGTTTCAGGTTGTTTATTTTTATTTTAAATTAATAAGCCAACTACAAAAGTGACATTTATAATGTTACAAAAGATTATATTTAAAATAAATGCTGTTCTTTTGAACTTTCTATCAAACTAGGGATGTCCAGATCCGATCACGTGATTTCAGACTCGATCGGAATCGGACGTTACCTCCCGATCAGGACTCATATATATATGTATATATATTCTCATTATTTTTAACACATCTACAGTTATGCGATGGCACAGAGCGAGACCCTCTTGACTCCACACAGACACAGCAACGCGTGCGGCATGACATCACTCTGTTGACATCACCAAAAGTGAAGAATTTATGTTATTTATTACTTGATTGTTCAAGCTACCTCACAGAAGTGCTCAACAGAGTTGTTGAATGTTAAAATAAGGTGAATTAAATAAAAAATAAGGAACATTCTGGATCTGTTTTTTCGCTCTTCTTTTTTTAAAATGTATTATAGAAGTATCGGATCGGGACTCGGTATCGGTAGATACTCAAAATCAAATGACTCGGACTCGGATTCGAGGGAAAAAAACCCTGATCGGGACATCCCTACATCAAACATAAATATATCACAAAATATACGATATAAACACCCTATAAATATATCACAATAAGGCAATGTAAAAATATGAATGTTGATTATTACATACGTGATCTATTAGATATTAGATGGGACAGGCTTCAACTAATTGCACTTGTCGAAGAGGCATGGAACTTCTTCTATACTGAAGTAAAAACTGTAATTGATAAACATGCTCCTGTAAGAACGATTAAAGTCAAAGGTAGACATTTACCATGGATTAATTCTAATTTACTTCAACTATTTAAACAAAGGGATAATGCTTGGGTTAAATATCGTTTATCAAAAGTTGAATCGGATGGGACAATATACAGGCAGTTAAGGAATAAATGTAAAACTGAAACTAGGAATGCCAAATCCAATTATTATAGAGACTGTTTCTCTCATGATTTCAATAATCCTAGGCACTTCTGGAATCACCTAAATAACATTCTTAACAAAAATAAAAAAACTTCTGTGAAACAAATATGCAAGGATAATGACATTTTGTCTGATCCTTTGCATATAGCTCATGCTTTTAATGATCATTTTTCGTCTTTATGTAGTTTAAAATCTGTTTGCCCTGATGATTTGGCATGGTCCTCTTATTCTTCCATGCCTGCTGGTTCCTTTTCATTTTACAAGATCATGCCCACTGATGTCTTTAATGTATTACAGGACCTTAAATTAAAGTGTAGTACAGGACGAGATGGTCTGGAAGCTAAGTTTGTCAAAATTGCAGCTCAAATATTGATGTTTCCTCTTGCAGATCTTTTTAATTTATCATTAACTACTTGTACTGTGCCTCAAATTTGGAAAGCTGCAAGAGTGACACCTCTTTTCAAAGGTGGAGACCAATCTGATGTGAATAATTATCGCCCGATTTCTATCATTTGTGCAGTTGCTAAAATATTTGAGAAATTAATTTTCAATCAACTTACTGAGTACATTAATAATTATAACATTTTATCTCCGCATCAATCTGGCTTTAGATCCAATTTTTCTACTTCAACTGCTCTCTTAAAATTTACAAATGATGTTTTCTCTGGTTTTGATAATGGTCATTTCACTGGAGCTGCTTTCATTGATCTCTCAAAGGCCTTTGATATGGTTGACCATTACCTTTTACTGGATAAGCTTGACTCTATTGGTTTGAATAAACATGCTGTGCTCTGGTTTAACTCTTATTTGCATAATAGACGTCAATGTGTTGTTTACCAAGGATTCCAGTCAGATTATTTAATTGTTGATAAAGGTGTTCCTCAAGGCTCTACTTTAGGCCCTTTACTTTTTTCAATCTTTATCAATGACCTGGCACAAGTTTGTTCTAATTGTAAATTAGAGCTTTATGCTGATGACACTGTCATCT
>JARPMJ010007326.1:0-7500 GCA_033366665.1 Phoxinus dragarum | reverse complement strand
TACTGTTCTTTCTTCTTTCTGAGTGTATTTTTATATGTTTTAAGCTCCTCACAGTAATGAAGACGCAAATCTGAATCGTCTGGTTGTCTGTGTTTTTGATTTGCAAGCTGTCTTAAATTTTTCTTTATTCTTTTACAATCCGAATCAAACCATTTTTCATTCTTTTGTGTTTGCTTATGATTTTTCTTAGTGGTTTTAAGATTAGATATTGTTGCTAGATAGTCAAATATGTAATTTTATGTTTTCTACAGCCAGATTTATGCCATCTTTATTATGAGGATAGTCATATCTATCTATCCCTCTCTCTCTCTCTCCATCCATCTCTCTCTCTCCCTCTCTCTCTATCTATCTATCCCCCTCTCTCTGTTTATCTCTCTCTCTGTCTATCCCTCTCTCTCTCTCTCTCCATCCATCTCTCTCTCTCCCTCTCTCTCTCTCTATCTATCTCTCTCTATCCCTCTATCCCTCTCTCTCTCTCTCTCTCTCTCTATCTCTCTATCTCTCTATCCCTCTCTCTCTCTCTCTCTCTATCCCTCTCTCTGTCTATCCCTCTCTTTCTCTCTCTATCTATCCATCTCTCTGTCTATCTATATCTATCTGTTTATCTCTCTCTCTATCTCTCTATCCCTCTCTCTCTGTCTATCCCTCTCTCTCTCTCTCCATCCATCTCTATCTATCTCTCTCTCTCTCTCTATCCATCTCTCTCTATCCCTCTATCCCTCTCTCTCTCTCTCTCTCTCTCTATCTCTCTATCTCTCTATCCCTCTCTCTCTCTCTCTCTATCCCTCTCTCTGTCTATCCCTCTCTTTCTCTCTCTATCTATCCATCTCTCTGTCTATCTATATCTATCTGTTTATCTCTCTCTCTATCTCTCTATCCCTCTCTCTCTGTCTATCCCTCTCTCTCTCTCTCTATCTCTCTATCTCTCTATCCCTCTCTCTCTCTCTCTCTCTCTATCCCTCTCTCTGTCTATCTATATCTATCTGTTTATCTCTCTCTCTATCCCTCTCTCTCTGTCTATCCCTCTCTCTCTCTCTATCTATCCATCTCTCTGTCTATCTATATCTATCTGTTTATCTCTCTCTCTATCCCTCTCTCTCTGTCTATCCCTCTCTCTCTCTCTCTCTCTCTATCCCTCTCTCTCTCTCTCTCTCTCTATCCCTCTCTCTGTCTATCCTTCTCTTTCTCTCTCTATCTATCCATCTCTCTGTCTATCTATATCTATCTGTTTATCTCTCTCTCTATCCCTCTCTCTCTGTCTATCCCTCTCTCTCTCTCTATCTCTCTATCCCTCTCTCTCTCTCTCTCTCTCTATCCCTCTCTCTGTCTATCCTTCTCTTTCTCTCTCTATCTATCCATCTCTCTGTCTATCTATATCTATCTGTTTATCTCTCTCTCTATCCCTCTCTCTCTGTCTATCCCTCTCTCTCTCTCTATCTCTCTATCTCTCTATCCCTCTCTCTCTCTCTCTCTATCCCTCTCTCTGTCTATCCCTCTCTTTCTCTCTCTATCTATCCATCTCTCTGTATATCTATATCTATCTGTTTATCTCTCTCTCTATCTCTCTATCCCTCTCTCTCTGTCTATCCCTCTCTCTCTCTCTCTTCTCCCACAACAGCATCACTGCTGCAATAAGACAACATGAATTACAGTAACAACCCACATATCTACACACTGTCATAAAACACACACTATCACACAGTCCCCATACACGCAATCTACACACACCAGCAAACACATACACAATCCATACGCAACACACACATCTACACACAATTTTCACAGAGCGCGCGCACGGGCGCGAGCGCAGGCCGCATCTCTCTCTCTCTGTGTGTGTGTGTGTGTGTTGTGTGTTGTGTGTTCGGTGTCTCCGCTGGCCAGCGCGCGCGTCAGTGCGTTCATCGCGCCGCGCCGCATCTTAAAGCGTTAACGCGTCCCTCACCTTTGCTTTGGTGATCATGTGCGTGGCGAGTTTGACCACAGCGAAGTTGCCCTTCCCGATGGTGCGCTCCATCTCGTAGTATCCGACGCGCACGGCCGGCGGGCGACTGACGCTCGCGTTCGGGTGGTGTATGGGGGCGTTGGGCTGCGCTCGCTCGCGGCTCCGGTTGGGGTTCGGGTTCGGGTTGGGGTTCGGGAGCCCGGCGGCGGGCCCGCTCGACACGGCCGCCATCTTCTGCCCTCTCTCTGCGGGAACAACAAGCGAGGACGCGCAGCGCGCTCCCCGGGACACGCCCCCGCCGTGCGTCACGGCGCGAGCTCCGCCCCTTTCCGCAGCGCGCACTCATGGATGTCGCCGTGGCAACCGATAGCGTAACAATGACTTCATTGCCCGCGCGAGCGCGTGTCACGGTCGCCTTGGCGACGGGACGTGTGCGCGCGTGCGCGTGTGTGTTTGGTTTATTATATTCCTCAGATCTCTCGCTGTCTATGCTCGAATGCGCTGAGGAAACTATCGTCATGACAACAAGAAGTCCCCCCCCCCCCTCTTCCAACCGGAAACGCGCTCGGAGACAGGAATGTGGGAACCGTGAATGCGCAACTCCTCATGCACGAGCCTCAGAGCATGCGCATCTATCTATCTATCTATCTATCTATCTATCTATCTATCTATCTATCTATCTATCTATCTATCTATCTATCTATCTATCTATCTATCTATCTATCTATCTATCTATCTATCTGTCTATCTATCTATCTATCTATCTGTCTGCCATTAGAGTTGTTTATGGTAATTTGCAGTAGCCTATAGATGCTCAAGCTCAGTTGTGTCTAAAATGACCTCACAGTTTTTTTTACATTTTGTTACATATCAAATGTAAGTTCGTGTCCCTGTTACACTGAATGTTGTCGCATTTTCCTGATTAAATAAACATTTAAAAAAATAAACAAGGAGACCCAATACAATTATATATTGCATGTAATTAATCTTCGGTAACACAATTTATTAATACCATCAAGTTAGTGTTTTTTGCATTGTGACATCTATTCCAAAATAATAACCAAAGGCAGTAACAATTTAAACAATATATTGTATGTGTGAACTGATATTTATGATCATCAGTCATCAACAAGAGCCGGGATTTATCGCACAAACCAATCATATCCGATCATAACCGATCATATCCAATCAATAACTGATCATATCCAATCAATAACCAATCATATCCAATCAATAACTGATCATATCCAATCAATAACCAATCATATCCAATCATAACCGATCATATCCGATCATAACCGATCATATCCAATCAATAACCGATCATATCCAATCAATAACTGATCATATCCAATCATAACCGATCATATCCGATCATAACCGATCATATCCAATCAATAACCGATCATATCCAATCAATAACCAATCATATCCGATTCCAATCAATAACTGATCATATCCAATCAATAACCAATCATATCCAATCAATAACCAATCATATCCAATCATAACCGATCATATCCGATCAAAACCGATCATATCCAATCAATAACCGATCATATCCAATCAATAACTGATCATATCCAATCATAACCGATCATAACCAATCAATAACTGATCATAACCAATCAATAACTGATCATAACCGATCATAACTGATCATAACCAATCAATAACCGATCATATCCAATCAATAACTGATCATATCCAATCATAACCGATCATATCCAATCAATAACTGATCATATCCAATCATAACCGATCATATCCGATCATAACCGATCATATCCAATCAATAACCGATCATATCCGATCAATAACTGATCATAACCGATCATATCCAATCAATAACTGATCATAACCGATCATAACCAATCAATAACTGATCATAACCGATCATAACTGATCATAACCAATCAATAACTGATCATGACCGATCATAACCAATCAAAGTGTAATGAAGGCATTGACCCCCCCCCCCCCCACACACACACACACACACACACACACACCCCAGTGCTTGAGCGGGTGTGTTGGCTCGAGGCGAGCGTCCCGCTGTACTCCACCTGCAGGGGTCGCTGTGGGGACAGTCCTGTAACTCTACAGTAGATCAGCACGTTTGGTTACACTGGTTTCTCTTCAGAGCAATCAATAATAGAAGTGCTGAAGTCTCAGGACCAAAACATGCTAGCTCATGCTTTTAAAAACTAGCTCGCTATTGCTAGCAGCTCTGAAATCGCCAACCCTACCTTTAACGTCACAATTGTAATATTTGCGTTGTTTTATTTATATATTTATTATTATTATGTTATTTTTATTATTCAAATTAGTTTTTGAGGAGACACTGCCTCCCCTGCCTGATATTTTAATAGCCCTTGATGTATATACAGTGTATATGGTACAGCTCAGCTCCTGGACGTCAGAGAGTTCATCCAATCAACCGGAAGCATCTCAAAAACATGACGTTTGACTTCCTGCATCTGCGCATCAAAACGTCAGCAAACCCTCAGCTGCAGATACTGGAGGAAACCACAACACATCAAGCACAAGCAGTGTGTGTGTGTGTGTGTGTGTGTGTGTGTGTGTGTGTTTATATACACGCACACACAACATGTACAGAAGCGTCTCTCATCACAAAACCAAAGATCTTTCTCTTTAACTTTTTTAATTAACTTCCCAGTTGCAAGACGTTACACTACAACATATCGCCATACATATGTTCAGAACATGTCAGAATAGTTACAGTCAGATTGCGAACACATTATTATGAATAAATCACTTTGATTCACAGGCCAGGTTGTTCTGAAATCAGTGCCTTTATTAATGTGTATGTGTGTGTAATGTATGTGGGTCTGTACCATAGACAGACAAACGTAAACAAACTCCTGTCATGAGCGTCAACGGGATCACGTGTGTCATTCCGAGCTCTGCCATTGGCTAAGCAGAGGATCCATCCCGACAGCAGCTGTAATTCGATAAAGATTGAATTATGTGTATTATTAACTCTGTAGTTTGTGTAAATAATTGTTCTTTGTGTGTAAAATAATTGTGAACGTGTCCCCGTCTGTGGAGGCGACCTGCGCGTCACGTGACCTGTGCGCGATGACGTCACGTCTGAGCCGCTGGCCAGTATATCAACACAACAGCGCGAGGGCGAGCGGACCGCAACCGCGTTCACCTCAGTGTCACACCAACCGCACATTATAGTGAACACTGCTCAAGTGTGTGTTTAATACCGCCATCGGGAGCTCAGCGCGAGACACGGTCAGTTACACGTCCACCTCACAGAAACCTCTACGCTAACGTCACCTGATGGCTGTTATTATTCTTATGGAAATGTAACGTTAACGTCGCTGACTATATGTATGTATGTGTGTGTGTGTGTGTGTGTGTGTGTGTGTGTGTGTGTGTGTGTGTGTGTGTGTGTGTGTGTGTGTGTGTTTCTGTCATGTTATTGAGTGTTTCTGTCATGTTATTGATAACACAATTAATCACAGTTAATTCTTTATAAACTCTCGGCCTTTCGCGTCACACTGTATTTGTTAACATTTGTCTACAATTACCTCAGTATTAATGTGTTATTCGAGCTGTACAGTATTCAGTGGAACTAACGTTTCATAGTTGGATGGACGTATAGTGACATCACTCCTGATTAATGTAAACAGCGTTAAGTATGTAGTACTTTTAGGTGTGTATTATGTATTAAGGGTGTAGTACAGATGAAGTGTGTAGTACAGATGAAGTGTGTAGTACAGATGAAGTGTGTAGTACAGATGAAGTACAGATGAAGTGTGTAGTACAGATGAAGTACAGATGAAGTGTGTAGTACAGATGAAGTACAGATGAAGTACAGATGAAGTACAGATGAAGTACAGATGAAGTGTGTAGTACAGATGAAGTGTGTAGTACAGATGAAGTACAGATGAAGTGTGTAGTACAGATGAAGTACAGATGAAGTGTGTAGTACAGATGAAGTGTGTAGTACAGATGAAGTGTGTAGTACAGATGAAGTACAGATGAAGTGTGTAGTACAGATGAAGTACAGATGAAGTACAGATGAAGTACAGATGAAGTGTGTAGTACAGATGAAGTGTGTAGTACAGATGAAGTACAGATGAAGTGCGTAGTACAGATGAAGTGCGTAGTACAGATGAAGTGTGTAGTACAGATGAAGTGTGTAGTACAGATGAAGTACAGATGAAGTGCGTAGTACAGATGAAGTGCGTAGTACAGATGAAGTACAGATGAAGTACAGATGAAGTGTGTAGTACAGATGAAGTACAGATGAAGTACAGATGAAGTGTGTAGTACAGATGAAGTACAGATGAAGTGTGTAGTACAGATGAAGTACAGATGAAGTGTGTAGTACAGATGAAGTACAGATGAAGTACAGATGAAGTGTGTAGTACAGATGAAGTACAGATGAAGTACAGATGAAGTACAGATGAAGTGTGTAGTACAGATGTAGTGTGTAGTACAGATGAAGTGTGTAGTACAGATGAAGTACAGATGAAGTGTGTAGTACAGATGAAGTACAGATGAAGTACAGATGAAGTGTGTAGTACAGATGTAGTACAGATGAAGTGTGTAGTACAGATAAAGTACAGATGAAGTGTGTAGTACAGATGAAGTGTGTAGTACAGATGAAGTACAGATGAAGTGTGTAGTACAGATGTAGTACAGATGAAGTATGCTAACTCTGGCTCTAGACCTCAGGCTGATGCCGGATCCAGCATGCTGGGGTTCTGCTGGGTTTCGGGGTGGCTGGTCCTGATGCTGGGGTTCTGGAGTCCAGTGAGCGGGAGGAACATGGTCATCCAGAGAGACGCTCAGTTCGACATGACGTACGACGACGTGGTCGCCAGCGGCAACCAGACCATCTACTCCTACAACCACACCGTCTCCAGGAACAAGGCAGGGTCCATCAGAACCGAGTCCATCAGAACCGACGACTGCTACACTGAGGCGGCCTATAATAATCTCTCTCTCTCTCTCTCTCTCTCAGACCGAGGGCGTGCGAGTGTCGGTGGAGCTGTTATCGGAGAGCGCTGCTAGCCCGGTTCTGTTCGTGGTCCGGCAGAAACAGGCGGTTCTGTCCTTTCAGGTCCCACTCATCCTCCGAGGCCTGTGAGTACAGCCGTTGCCTAGCAACACACCATCCCATAATCCCTCATCCTCAGAGGCCTGTGAGTATAGCCGTTGCCTAGCAACACACCATCCCATAATACCGATCCCGTGACATCCACCTGAGGAACTTGTGGACATTCACTCAGTAACTTCTGGAACTGTATTTGTAATGTACATTTGTAGTGTTATTTCCAGGGCTCGCAAAATTTCTAAATCGCTGGTAGCCCTTCGGGCCGGCACCCTTCAGATTTTGGTAGCCCGAAATGAATTTTACTAGCCCACACATAAAAAGACCATTTTAATGTAGAAAATTGGTTAGGAGTCAAAACATGAATCAAAAACTTTTTCAAACACAAATATCAACAATTGGATATAAAATAATCAAATTAGAATCATCAATACAAATATACATCTGGTTCTCTGAAGAGAAA
>JARPMJ010007325.1:0-43947 GCA_033366665.1 Phoxinus dragarum | reverse complement strand
AAAATGCTGTATTTTATGAACGCATGAACGTATCGTTACGAAACTCAGTATGGGTCATCAGTACAACGCCCTAAAAGTACTCAAAAATTTATGAGACAGCGCCACTTTTTGGTCAAAAGTTATAATGAAATTTCCAAAAATGCTAATAACTTTTGAATAAATTTGCCTATAGTAATGACACTGATCTCAATAGATTCCTTGGGTTATGCTGAAAACATAGATACCAATTTTGCCATAGTCAATCAAAGTTCCTGTCCGCCATCTTTATTTTCTTTTAAAACCTACTTTTTCGAACTCCTCCTAGACCGAACGTCCGATTTTCACCAAAATCGGATCGTGTCATCTCCAGACTGTGCCGAGTAAAAGTTATGGATTTCGTGTCGATAGACAAAACCGTTTTCGTATACCGCAGTGGCAAAGTTGAGGCATGATGCCAAAATGACTATTCAGGCTTTATATCTGCAATGCCTTGACATATTGACACCAAACTTTGTATGTGTCATTGTCACTTCACTCTGACCACATCACATCAGTTTCGTAACTGCGCCACCTATTGGTCGAAAGTGATAATCATATTTTTAGTTATTGTATGTGATTTTTCAACCATTTTGCCAAAATTCATCTTCAAATGTCTTTAATTGCTCCTTGCTGCAGTGGGTCTCACACTCCCAGCCACTTTGGCATGTCTTGTCGTCTTGCTTGCGCTTGGCCCCGTAATGGCTGCTTGCAGCTATATTTAGGGGCCAAGCACTGAAGGTGCGGGCACCTATTGTATCTGTTCCCGTTCTTCTTCTTCTTCTTTTTCTTTTTTTTCTTCCGACTGGGCGTCTATGGCAGCCTATAGAACCGTTTGCGGGAAACTTATACAAATTGGCACAGTGATAGAGGACAGCCTGAACTATCACCATAGCAAATTTGGAGTCTCCAACTCATTCCCTCTAGCGCCACCAGCTGTCCAAAGTTTCACTCATGTTTATGCTAATAACTTTTGAACCACAAGTGCTAGAAACAAAATTCTTTTTTCCTCTGATTCCTGAGCTCACGACGATTCGACTGCACCCTATGACGTCATTTTCCGTCATAATAGTTTTCCCGCCATTTTGAATTTTCCGAAAAACCTACTTTTTCGAACTCCTCCTAGGCCGTTGCTCCAAATTTCACAAAAAATTAACCAGATCATCTCCAGACCTTGACGACCAAAAGTTATGGAATTCAAGTTGATTCGAATTACCGTTCTCGAATACCGCGCAAATAAATTTTACGTAGCGCTTGCGAAAACAGACGTAAGGCCGTATCTCCACTACGCTTTATCGGATTCAGACCAAATTTAATACATGTCATCACAAGCATGACCTGAGGCTACATGCTGCGTTTCGGCGCAGCGCCACCTACTGGTCCGGAGATATGAAAAATTTATGTTTTTGCTTATAACTTCTGAACGGTTTGTCCAAAAATCACAAAAGTGGTCTCGTTAGATTCAGGGCGTCATGCTGAGTCGACTGATATCCAATTTTCCCATATCGGCCATTTTGGCTGTCGGCCATTTTGAATTATGTGCTAAAATGCTGTATTTTATGAACGCATGAACGAATCGTTACCAAACTCAGTATGGGTCATCAGTACAAGGCCCTAAAGGTACTCAAAAGATTATGAGACAGCGCCACCTTTTGGTCAAAAGTTGTAACAAAATTTCCCAAAATGCTAATAACTTTTGCATACATTTGCCTATAGTAATGACACTGGTCTTAATAGATTCCTTGGGTTATGCTGAAAACATAGATACCAATTTCTTCATAGTCAGCCAAAGTTCCTGTCCGCCATCTTTATTTCCTTTTAAAATGTACTTTTTCGAACTCCTCCTAGACCGACTGTCCGATTTTCACCAAAATCGGATCTTGTCATCTCCAGACCGTGCCAAGTAAAAGTTATGGATTTCGTGTCGATAGACAAAACCATGGTCGTATACCGCAGATGCAAAGTTGAGGCATAATGCCAAAATGACTATTCAGGCTTTATATCTGCAATGCCTTGACATATTGACACCAAACTTTGTATGTGTCGTCGTCACTTCACTCTGACCACATCACAACAGTTTTGTAACTGCGCCACCTATTGGTCGAAAGTGATAATCTATTAAATCATATTTTTAAGTTAATGCATGTGATTTTTCAACCATTTTGCCAAAATTCATCTTTAAATGTCTTCAATTGCTCCTTGCTGCAGTTGATCTCTCACTCCCAGCCACTTTGGCACGTCTTGTCGTCTTGCTTGCGCTTGGCCCCGGTGATTGCTGCTTGCAGCTATATTTAGGGGCCAAGCACTGAAGGTGCGGGCACCTATTGTATCTGTTCCCGTTCTTATTAGGGGCCAAGCACTGAAGGTGCGGGCACCTATTGTATCTGTTCCCGTTCTTATTAGGGGCCAAGCACTGAAGGTGCGGGCACCTATTGTATCTGTTCCCGTTCTTATTCTTCTTCTTTTTCTTTTTCTTTTTTTTTTTCTTCCGACTGGGCGTCTATGGCAGCCTATAGAACCGTTTGCGGGAAACTTATACAAATTGGCACAGTGATAGAGGACAGCCTGAACTATCACCATAGCAAATTTGGAGTCTCCAACTCATTCCCTCTAGCGCCACCAGCTGTCCAAAGTTTCACTCATGTTTATGCTAATAACTTTTGAACCACAAGGGCTAGAAACAAAATTCTTTTTTCCTCTGATTCCTGAGCTCACGACGATTCGACTGCACCCTATGACGTCATTTTCCGTCATAATAGTTTTCCCCGCCATTTTGAATTTTCCGAAAAACCCTACTTTTTCGAACTCCTCCTAGACCGTTGCTCCGAATTTCACGAAAAATGAACCAGATCATCTCCAGACCATGACGACAAAAAGTTATGGAAATCAAGTTGATTCGAATTACCGTTCTCGAATACCGCGCAAATAAATTTTACGTAGCGCTTGCGAAAACAGACGTAAGGCCGTATCTCCACAACGCTTTATCGGATTCAGACCAAATTTGGTACATGTCATCACAAGCATGACCTGAGGCTACATGCTGCGTTTCGGCGCAGCGCCACCTACTGATCCGGAGATATGAAGAATTTATGTTTTTGCTTATAACTTCTGAACGGTTTGTCCAAAAATCATAAAAGTGGTCTCGTTAGATTCAGGGCGTCGTGCTGAGTTGACTGATATCCAATTTTCCCATATCGGGCCATTTTGGCTGTCGGCCATTTTGAATTATGTGCTAAAATGCTGTATTTTATGAACGCATGAACGTATCGTTACGAAACTCAGTATGGGTCATCAGTACAACGCCCTAAAGGTACTCAAAAATTTATGAGACAGCGCCACCTTTTGGTCAAAAGTTATAATGACATTTCCAAAAATGCTAATAACTTTTGAATAAATTTGCCTATAGTAATGACACTGGTCTCAATAGATTCCTTGGGTTATGCTGAAAACATAGATACCAATTTTGCCATAGTCAGCCAAATCTTCCTGTCCGCCATCTTTATTTTCTTTTAAAACCTACTTTTTCGAACTCCTCCTAGACCGAACGTCCGATTTTCACCAAAATCGGATCGTGTCATCTCCAGACCGTGCCGAGTAAAAGTTATGGATTTCGTGTCGATAGACGAAACCGTTTTCGTATACCGCAGTGGCAAAGTTGAGGCATGATGCAAAAATGACTATTCAGGCTTTATATCTGCAATGCCTTCACATATTGACACCAAACTTTGTAAGTGTCATTGTCACTTCACTCTGACCACATCACATCAGTTTCGTAACTGCGCCACCTATTGGTCGAAAGTGATAATCATATTTTTAGTTAATGTATCAACCATTGTGCCAAAATTAATCTTTAAATGTCTTCAATTGCTCCTTGCTGCAGTGGGTCTCACACTCCCAGCCACTTTGGCATGTCTTGTCGTCTTGCTTGCGCTTGGCCCCGGTGATTGCTGCTTGCAGCTATATTTATTATTATTCTGCTTCTTCCCGACTGGGCGTCTATGGCAGCCCATAGAACCGTTTCCGGGAAAGTTGTTCCGGTTTGACATTCTGATAGAGGACAGTCCCAACAGTAATTGCACCAATTTTTGTGTCTCTAACTCATTCCCTCTAGCGCCACCACCTGTCCAAAGTTTCACTTATATTATGCTAATAACTTTTGAACCACAAGGGGCTAGAAACAAAATTCTTTTTTCCTCTGATTCCTGAGCTCATGACGATTCGACTGCACCCTATGACGTCATTTTCCGTCATAATAGTTTTCCCCGCCATTTTGAATTTTCCGAAAAACCTACTTTTTCGAACTCCTCCTAGGCCGTTGCTCCGAATTTCACGAAAAATGAACCAGATCATCTCCAGACCTTGACGACCAAAAGTTATGGAATTCAAGTTGATTCGAATTACCGTTCTCGAATACCGCGCAAATAAATTTTACGTAGCGCTTGCGAAAACAGACGTAAGGCCGTATCTCCACAACGCTTTATCGGATTCAGACCAAATTTGGTACATGTCATCACAAGCATGACTTGAGGCTACATGCTGCGTTTCGGCACAGCGCCACCTACTGGTCCGGAGATATAAAGAATTTATGTTTTTGCTTATAACTTCTGAACGGTTTGTCCAAAAATCACAAAAGTGGTCTCGTTAGGTTCAGGGCATCATACTGAGTCGACTGATATCCAATTTTCCCATATCGGCCATTTTGGCTGTCGGCCATTTTGAATTATGTGCTAAAATGCTGTATTTTATGAACGCATGAACATATCGTTACGAAACTCAGTATGGGTCATCAGTACAACGCCCTAAAGGTACTCAAAAATTTATGAGACAGCGCCACCTTTTGGTCAAAAGTTATAATGAAATTTCCAAAAATGCTAATAACTTTTGAATAAATTTGCCTATAGTAATGACACTGATCTCAATAGATTCCTTGGGTTATGCTGAAAACATAGATACCAATTTTGCCATAGTCAGCCAAACTTCCTGTCCGCCATCTTTATTTTCTTTTAAAACCTACTTTTTCGAACTCCTCCTAGACCGAAGGTCCGATTTTCACCAAAATCGGATCGTGTCATCTCCAGACCGTGCCGAGTAAAAGTTATGGATTTCGTGTCGATAGACGAAACCGTTTTCGTATACCGCAGTGGCAAAGTTGAGGCATGATGCCAAAATGACTATTCAGGCTTTATATCTGCAATGCCTTGACATATTGACACCAAACTTTGTAAGTGTCATTGTCACTTCACTCTGACCACATCACATCAGTTTCGTAACTGCGCCACCTATTGGTCGAAAGTGATAATCATATTTTTAGTTATTGTATGTGATTTTTCAACCATTTTGCCAAAATTCATCTTTAAATGTCTTCAATTGCTCCTTGCTGCAGTTGGTCTCTCACTTTCAGCCACTTTGGCATGTCTTGTCGTCTTGCTTGCGCTTGGCCCCGGTGATTGCTGCTTGCAGCTATATTTATTATTCTGCTTCTTCCGACTGGGCGTCTATGGCAGCCCATAGAACCGTTTCCGGGAAAGTTGTTCCGGTTTGACATTCTGATAGAGGACAGTCCCAACAGTAATTGCACCAATTTTTGTGTCTCTAACTCATTCCCTCTAGCGCCACCACCTGTCCAAAGTTTCACTTATATTATGCTAATAACTTTTGAACCACAAGGGCTAGAAACAAAATTCTTTTTTCCTCTGATTCCTGAGCTCATGACGATTCGACTGCACCCTATGACGTCATTTTCCGTCATAATAGTTTTCCCGCCATTTTGAATTTTCCGAAAAACCTACTTTTTCGAACTCCTCCTAGGCCGTTGCTCCGAATTTCACGAAAAATGAACCAGATCATCTCCAGACCTTGACGACCAAAAGTTATGGAATTCAAGTTGATTCGAATTACCGTTCTCGAATACCGCGCAAATAAATTTTACGTAGCGCTTGCGAAAACAGACGTAAGGCCGTATCTCCACAACGCTTTATCGGATTCAGACCAAATTTGGTACATGTCATCACAAGCATGACTTGAGGCTACATGCTGCGTTTCGGCACAGCGCCACCTACTGGTCCGGAGATATGAAGAATTTATGTTTTTGCTTATAACTTCTGAACGGTTTGTCCAAAAATCACAAAAGTGGTCTCGTTAGGTTCAGGGCATCATACTGAGTCGACTGATATCCAATTTTCCCATATCGGCCATTTTGGCTGTCGGCCATTTTGAATTATGTGCTAAAATGCTGTATTTTATGAACGCATGAACATATCGTTACGAAACTCAGTATGGGTCATCAGTACAACGCCCTAAAGGTACTCAAAAATTTATGAGACAGCGCCACCTTTTGGTCAAAAGTTATAATGAAATTTCCAAAAATGCTAATAACTTTTGAATAAATTTGCCTATAGTAATTACACTGATCTCAATAGATTCCTTGGGTTATGCTGAAAACATAGATACCAATTTTGCCATAGTCAGCCAAACTTCCTGTCCGCCATCTTTATTTTCTTTTAAAACCTACTTTTTCGAACTCCTCCTAGACCGAAGGTCCGATTTTCACCAAAATCGGATCGTGTCATCTCCAGACCGTGCCGAGTAAAAGTTATGGATTTCGTGTCGATAGACGAAACCGTTTTCGTATACCGCAGTGGCAAAGTTGAGGCATGATGCCAAAATGACTATTCAGGCTTTATATCTGCAATGCCTTGACATATTGACACCAAACTTTGTAAGTGTCATTGTCACTTCACTCTGACCACATCACATCAGTTTCGTAACTGCGCCACCTATTGGTCGAAAGTGATAATCATATTTTTTAGTTATTGTATGTGATTTTTCAACCATTTTGCCAAAATTCATCTTTAAATGTCTTCAATTGCTCCTTGCTGCAGTTGGTCTCTCACTTCCAGCCACTTTGGCATGTCTTGTCGTCTTGCTTGCACTTGGCCCCGGTGATTGCTGCTTGCAGCTATATTTATACACATTACCATCTTTAGGCTAAGATGCTTATATTTTCAGTGGTTGCATTCAGCTTCTTATATTCATTAATAAAAAGTTCTGTTTTTCCCTTTTTTTGGGGGGGGGGGCCTTTGAGGTTTTTCAGATTTTTAGCAGCGGTGTTCTGTCCATATTTACGATTCGTTGCAGCCTTTAGCCAATGCCTACAATGCTCTGTATCCTTCACTGGAAACCAAAAATAACACACTCCTACTAAACGTTTACTCCTTGAATTCTTGCAACAATACAAGTTGACACCCGTTGTGACTAAAAGTTGGCTAACAAGTATTCCCTACTCAAGCTAGGCAGAATTTGACTCTGGTCAAGCCTATTCAATAGGAGCAGACTGGGAGTGGCCTTGGATGGCAACATGCCCAGTGCATTATGGGTGTTGAAGTTTTTCTAGCTATTTGGCAAGGGAAGACGACAACCTTTTTTCTTTTTCTCAAGTCAGGTACCACCAATAAAAAATCAATAAAAAAAATCTTTCTACTTTCTACCAAATAGGCTGTCAGGTTTAATGTGAAGCCCCTTTTGCCAGCAGTGCATTACCACTTTAACTGGTCTCACATCTACCCAGAGATTCCTACCAGCTTTTTTTCTTTTCTGTGGCACTCTCATACAATTTAGGTATAGTATGCACATTTTCATGTAAAAAGTAAAGTAATAGATTACATAAATATACCTACATTTGTACAAAGCTTATTAATCTGGGTGTTGGATCTTGTGATGCATCTATGGATGTGGCAGCCTGTAGATCAAGTCAAGTCATCTTCATTTCAGGGTTCCCACGGGTCATGGAATTTCTGGAATGTCATGGAATTTTTAAAGGTCTATTCCAGACATTGAAAGTCAGGGAATTTTATATAGTTTTTGTCCAAGTCATGGAAAATCAGGGAATTTAGTTTGTTGCTTTAATTTTTTTTTTTTTATTATCAAAATGTAATTTATCTATAACCGAATTTTTTTATCGCGCTGTTTCACACATCTTTCTACGGAGCCCCTGAGGGGACCTTTGCAAAAAAATAATAGGGACTTTTCGCGTGCGCACGCGTTACAATTTCCGGTTTGGTTATAGTGTCATTACTACAATTGTGGGAAAAGGGATGAGATGAGAGTGTGCTTGGAGCATGCCTCCAGAGATTTGTCTTATTATAGGGAGGTTGTTTGTGGACTGTGCTTTACTGTAAGAAAAAAAGCATGAATATCAGGTCCCACATCATTGATTACATAATCCGAGAGTAGCCTATTTCTTTTCGTTTTGAATTGTTTCGTTTAAAGACATTCCAAGCTATCTTCAGATGTATTTCTCATGTATGTGAGGCATACACAGAGTTTCGGTGAATTTATGATGAGATGTGCTCCAATTCACATGCAATGCAAGTGACCGCGGCGCGCCCTCCATGATTATGTTGTCGGCTATATATTTGCTTCTCATTTATTAAATACAGGCCAAAAATTATTAAAATTAAGATACAATTTATACAAAACAAATTTACTTTAAAGAAAGGCTTTCTACAAAACAAAACAGCTCGGTGCTCCGCAAAACAGCAGCCTGTTTTGCCGTTCATTTTAGGTCATGGAAATTCATCTTTTTAGTCAGTAAAAGTCAGGGAATTTGACATTTGGTTTAGAGTGGGAACCCATGTAGATGGTTTCAAAGCAGCTTTACAGTAATAAACTGATAATTTAAGGTAACAGAGATTGTTTTGGCTTTATAGCGGTTCTTTGAATGAAGATATTTTCCAGCTAAAGTTAGTTTTGATTGATTCACATCCGTCGCAAGGATCATTTGTTATTAAATTAGAGGCCGCAAAGGTGACACCATTCTCTCTACACAGACTTTAAAACGCGAACCTGTGAGAAACGCTGATGGCGCTCAACGCATTAAGAATTAATTCTATAGTTATGCGCATTTGAATATATGTGCGCATGTTTGTAATTCCCTACAAACCAAGCCTTAAACTACTTGTCTGGCCTTAAAATTTTGATACAGAATTTTATCAATTCGGGGTAGATACGCGAAACCGAAACCTCAGTTCCACTAATGCCAACATAATGTTTGAGTCTATTTAAAAGGATGTTGTGGTCAATGGTGTCAAATGCAGCACTAAGATCAAGTAATACTAATAGAGAGATACCACGATCGGATGATAAGAGCAAATCATTTGTGACTCTAACGAGAGCTGTCTCGGTACTATGGTATGGTCTAAATCCAGACTGAAAATCCTCGCAGATATCATTTCTTTCAAGAAAAGAACACAGTTGTGAGGATACTGCTTTTTCTAATATCTTTGACAGAAAAGGCAGATTCGAGATCGGCCTGTAATTGACTAATTTTGGGTTTTTGGTACGTATCCTAGAGACAAAGATGAATTAATGATATTAAGAAGAGGATCTATGACATCTGGAAGCATCTCTTTCAGCGGCTTAGTTGGTATAGGGTCTAACATACAAGTTGTCGATTTAGATGATTTGACGAGTTTGCAAAATTCTTCCTCTCCTATAGCAATAAATTAATCAAATTTTCCCTCAGGGAGACTACAATGCACTTACTGATACGATACTGTATTAGACGGTTGCATAGTTATAATATTGTCCCTGATATTATCAATCTTATAAGTGAAGAAGTTCATAAAGTCATTACTGCTGTGTTGCTTGGAAACTTCTGGGTTTGAAGCTTTCTTTTTCATTAGTTTAGCCACTATTTCAAATAAATACCTAGGATTATGTCTAATAGGGTTTAAAAATCGCAGACCAGGTCAGACCAAACGTAAAAAAAAAAAAAAGATCACATGAAAACTGTTTATTGCTGTGTACTAAACACTTCCAACAGTTTGAAAATAAAGTTTTTATAGGTTGTTGGAAAATTTAAAAAAAAATGCTGGTGCAGAAATACATCCCTGTCTGAAAAAATAAAATTAGGACTACTCAAAAATCCATTGGCTTGTCGACATGCAAATGATGCACCATGTGTTAGTAGTAGGACCTGACAGGAATCGATTTATTCAAAAGTGTTCTCATTCAGTGTGAATTGGTCTTTTATGTTAACATATCTTATGATTGAGTGATTGAACTATTCTTAAAAAAAAAAACAAATACATACTGTTAGTGAAATCTGTCAGGTTTTTGTCTGTTTAATTTGCTATTTTTAATTCCAAAATGTGACTGAGGATCACAGCATTTTTTTTTTTTCTTTCTTTCTCAGGTCAACATAGATCTGCAACCTGCAAACTAAATCTGACAACACACAAATTACTTTTCAACATCATTTTGCATGGCTTAACATTTCTAACCCTCTGGAAATAATGTAGTGAACTCTGACATAATGTGAGCACTCTAATCAATTTGAAGTTGTTGCTGTTATGAAGTGACATCTCAGTGTTTTACAAGATTCTGTACATTCTCAACCATTTAAAAGTAATGCACTCTATCTTAGGTGTAATCCTGCTTTATTGTCACTGTTAAATGCAGCCTGTTCTCACGCAAATGCGTCTCTATAGCACGCAGTGTGTTTATCGTGCAATTTATACGCAAAAATGAGTTTTTACGTGGATATGATACGCAGTTTTACGCGTGCATATGATACGCACTTTATTGCGTGATATACACACGCACCCCACACCACTAATCCTACCCAAGCGTATAATACACACGCACCCTACCCCACCCTAAACCCAACCATGTGCTATCCATGCGTATACTATGCACGTAAAAACTCATTTTCGCGTATATATTACACGATAAACACACTGCGTGCTATATAGACGCATTTGGTGTGATCGGGTTGGTTAAATGTGTGCTGAACTTCAATCAGTTGTTGATTAGTGTAAACTGATAATGATGTATTTATTTACTGTGTTCTTTGTAATCAAGACAAGTGTAAAATAAACTCAAACTGACATTTGTTTGTTGTCACTCTTCTATCAAAACTGGGGGATTGATTTCCTGATAACAAACTTGAATAAGTTTAGCTGAAAAAACAAACATAATTAAGGTCTAAACCAAGTTCTATCTCAACATCTTGATTAGGTGTGTTAAAAAAAAAAATCTTACTGGAGTCGGAAGCGCTTCATAATAACAGTGCTCAACAGTGCAGAGTGGGCTTGTGAACAGCAATGTTGATTCATTTTAGACTGACTCAATGGTGAAGGACTAACACTTGTGGGGGAACCTTTTTATTATCCTTTTGCATCCTGTTAGCAAAAGAAATTTAGCATATGCCCTTGTGTGATTATGACGAAAGAGAGACCACCATTTATTAAAGGCACAGACCGTTTTCTTTTAGCAAGGTTAGAGAGGACCCCTTGGAATCTTGACTTCTGGTGGAAGAAGTATAAAAATGTCATAAGAGTTAAAGAGGACATATCATGAAAATCTGACTTTTTCAGTGTTTAAGTGCTATAATTGGGTCCCCAGTGCATCTACCAACCCAGAAAACGTGAAAAGTGACAACCCAGTAACTTTTTTTGCAAGCATGTCAAGAAATAAGCCGATCAGATTTCGATCCCCTTCTGACGTAGGTAGGGGATCTTGTCATAATATTACTGCCCCTTAATCTGCACGTTTCCACCCACGGCGCCGCCATTTGGGTTTCGGAGGTAGTTCCTTGGTAGGTATTTGATTATTACTAAAGAAATATATCCTCATTGAGAAACTACTTGTGAACTAAGAAGGAATAACCAATGAATTACTAATCACAAAAGTAACATGTCTAAAAGGTGAACAATTGTGTTTTCTTTTTTACTCTTAACATGGTCATAACATTTTCAGAAGCTTGTGCTTCAAATGGGTTCTTTGTGGAAACCAGTTTATGAATAGTATATCCCCCCAAAATACATTAGCTACAGGTTGAGCTTGTGACTACTACTCTTACCAAAGGATGGACGTATGTTCTCTGTTTATTTCAAACTTAAAGGGATAGTTCACTTTAAAATTAAAATTCTGTCATCATTTACTCACCCTCAAGTTGTTTCAAACCTGTATTAATTTATTTCTTCTGCTGAACACAAAGAAAGATATTTTGAAGAATGTCAGTAACCAAACAGTAGTCTGTACCCATTGACTTCCATAGTATTTTTTTTTCCTATGGAAGTCAATGGGTACAGACTACTGTTTGGTTACTGACATTCTTCAAAATATCTTTCTTTGTGTTCAGCAGAAGAAATAAATAAAAATTAAAATTCTGTCATCATTTACTCACCCTCAAGTTGTTTCAAACCTGTATTAATTTATTTCTTCTGCTGAACACAAAGAAAGATATTTTGAAGAATGTCAGTAACCAAACAGTAGTCTGTACCCATTGACTTCCATAGGAAAAAAAATTACTATGGAAGTCAATGGGTACAGACTACTGTTTGGTTACTGACATTCTTCAAAATATCTTTCTTTGTGTTCAGCAGAAGAAATAAATTAATACAGGTTTGAAACAACTTGAGGGTGAGTAAATGATGACAGAATTTTAATTTTAAAGTGAACTATCCCTTTAAATGCGTATCACTTGCCATAATTGTTCTTACCTTTTTCAGATACTTGTAAATCAGACAAAACAGTCCCAGAGACGTAAAGAGGATGACATTAGTGATGCGCGGGTCGTCTCATAACCCGCGGGTTGGGGCGGGTAAAGAAATTGTCGCTTTATTTGCGGGGCGGGTTGGGGCGGGTCATTAAAAACAAAATAAAAAAATGTCAGCCTATATTAAATATTTGGGAATATATATTTTCATATTCTATTAGGTTATTTGATAAGGTTACAATATGAAGATCGCAGCAACGTATATTGCGTGATGTTCCCCAGGCGAGGCGTCACGTGATGTCACGAAAGCGGCGCGCCAAACAGCTCCCACCACCGCCAGCTATAAAATAAGGAGAAATAAAAGTGGAGATGGAAGACGAGGTGAGGGAGATATTGAGGTCGGGAATTTACATCATTAAAAGAAAAGAAGGTCAGGCTGCTAAATCTAATGTTTGGGACCGGTTCTCAGAAATAGTTGCAGGAGGAGACAACATGGTTCATTTCATTCATATTCATAATCGTCTGTTGTTGTCAGTTAACATGGCGATGTTTCTGCACTTTCAGGCTGTAATAAAGGCTGTTTTAATTTCCATTACAACGCATGTCTATTTAATGGTCGCGGGTGCGGTGCGGGGCGGGTTGTAAAAATAGATACAGTGGTGCGGGGCGGGCTGGGGCGGGCCAAATAATTTCATAAATGCGGACCCGCGGGTTGGAAAAAAAGCCGACCCGCGCATCACTAGATGACATGTTCTCTAGGCGCCGCTTTTATACTTCTGGGTCACTCTAGTAGTGCATTTCGATTGCCGTGATTGGATATTTTTTCAGACACTGGTTCACGTAAAGGGGGCGTTCCCCAATAGCATCATCAACGCAGTGCAAGTTCACTTTCGAAAGGGAACATTAAGATATGAGACCAATTTGACATTGGCTCAATACAAAACATTTTATAGTGTAGCGCAAAAGTAAATTAACAGTATCTTTTAATATTTTGTATAGTATTATATTATACTGTTATGTATTATTTATTATACTCTAAGCCCTCAAATATGCATTGGTGGCTGTGGGTTTACACTAAGTCACTTCAGAATTCAAGAGGTCTGCCTTTACTGGCAAACAAATTCCTATATATATGAATGTATTTATTAATACAATATATTCCGTAATGTATGAAATGCTACTCCCATGTAGAGTCTGCCTATATGCTTTGAGAATAACTACAAAATTATGTTATTTGAAGGAAAATATTAAGATGAATGGATTTTAGTGTTTTGTTCTTTGTCAGTATTTTTACCAGAGCAAGTCATAGGAAGATACAAAAAGACCCTGAAGTACCTGTCAAAAGGAGCAACTGAAACGGAGGCATACCAAAAGTGCGTTGTGGATAGGGAAACGATTGTCGATACGTCTGCCATTGCTGAGTTGGAAGCCTATGACATCACAGCGTACAATAAATTACGTGCTGCGTTTCAAAAAGGGCAGAAGCTGTCCAACTTTGCAGACCGTTGCCGACAATTGTGCACACAGGAACCAGTGTGCAGTGCAATAGAGGGAAAAAAGAAAAGTGGAGAGCTATTAGACATTCCACAAAAAACAAATAACATGTTGCCAGTAGATTTATGTACATTCTGTTTATCATCACAATCTAATTGTGTTGAATGTTTTATTTATTTTTATTTTTTTATTTAGCCATTATGTTTGACTCATAATTTCTCATCACAGTTTGTTGAATGTTTAATTCCAAAATACATAATTTTTGTTTAGTGTATGGCTAGGTTTCATCATTGTACCAATTTTTCACAAGTAATACAAGTAATTTAATTTGATTGTTTCATGTAGTGGTGCTTGTTACCCTCTTGTTCCATGTAGTTACAGGGTAAGTACAATAAAAATACATACACAATCTATTATCACTGACTCGGAAACCTTTATTTGAAAAACAACTTAATTCAAAACAGATTTACAACACTTCTTTTTCAATTAAAACTGCTTTTTTTGCTTATTTTAAAAATGTAGACAAATAAAAAAATACATATAATGCAAGCTCAAGTGTTTCTAAAAGTTGGAGCATCGAACAGCAAATACTGCAATAACTGTAGTAACGACCCCAATGGATGGATCAATATCTTCGGAAGTGAAACGATAGGTGTTTGTAAGAAAACTTTTTTTAAACTGTAGACTATCGCTTCAGACCAACTGTAATAAGTAGTTTTCCAAATAAACGTTTCAGAGTCAGTGATATTAGATTGTGTGTATGTATTTGTTTTGTATTTATCCTGTAACTACATGGAACAAGAGGATAACAAGCACCACTTTAATTTACGGCCCGCTTACCCTGTAACTACATGAAACAAGAGGGTAACAAGCACCACTTACCCTGTAACTACTAACTACATGGAACAAGAGTTTTCCCAATATTTTCCCAATATTTAAAAAATTGCAATTGTTTTAGCTTTACTTGCCTTGAAACATGTAAGCCCAAACTTAAACATCTGCACTTTTGCTATAAAAAAACTTTAGAAATGCATAGATATGTACCCTGTAATATTTAGAGAAAAAGATTGTTGTATAATAATAGTAGAATAAGTACCCCTTAGTTCTATAATACTTATAAATATTAATATTTAAATAGTATAAATATTTTTTTAATTCTCCTGGTTGTTCCCCCTGTATTCCCCAAACTTTACATATGGTTTCCTTATACTAACATGTAAGTACTTTATAGGTACACTATAATTACAGAAAGTTATGCTGTAAATTTGTCTTAATTACGCAGTACTTTCCGGGCTGTAATCTAAAGCGTTACCGAACGTTTTTTTGAAGAGGACACATTCACAAGATGGGTACCTTTCAGAGTCACCAAGTTCTACTCTGTACCATGCAGAGGTTGTCTCACTCTTTACCTTGAAAGATTCCTTTCCAAGTACCTCAACATGCTCTTTTGAATAGATGGAAGCTGCTTGGATACTGTTTAAGCAATGTTTGACAAAACTTCTGGTCTGTCTCTTAGGAACGTTGGCACATCTGGATTGTATGTTTTGCATTCACTACTGTAGATGAAGTTGAGTCTACTGTAGGATAGCAACTGTTCTGGGATGAAATCGCATATCATAGTTTCAAGCAGAGATGTAAGACTTCCTGTTCTAGAAAATTTGAGGTAAAAGCTCTTCAATGATTTATTGAGAGCCTCAACTCCATTGTTGGTGGTAACTGCCACAGAGAATCCTTGTGGCACATAGGCTACACCACCGCTGAAAAAGAAAAGAACATATTACTTTGATAAAGGTAGTTGATGCAGAAAGAATGGAACATTACACCCAGTCTACACTGGATGCATTAATGCAAATATCCTAAACCACTCCAGACAGTTCGCAAAATAGATTGAGGCATCTATTTTCTCAACTCAGCGCAACTACCATAATCAAGCGTAGACTGAATCAGTGATGACGATGACTTGCTTTTGTTGTGTCTGTCTGGTGTTGACAGGGCGTAATAATTTCAGAGAAAACTAAATGCTGGCCTGTCCCTTTTATAACAATCTAAATGTACTGTACAACAATTGAACACGTGGAACACGGAACATGTCCAGTACCTCACCTCCCGAATACATAGCCACCTTGTATCAACATAATGTCTGACTTCTTGTAAACCTTGCTCTCCTTCAGTCTGTCAACCTCACTATCACAAGATGATTCACTTGGGGCACTAGCTATCTCACGCAGGTGGCCAAGTAGTTCACTTTGCTCAGAGAGGTACAACTTGTTCTTGGCTGCCAGAAAGAGAGTATATGGGATATTAAACACTGTAAAAATAGGAATTACCTATTACCTATGTTTAACACATACCTATGTTTCAGATGACTAATTTACAGTACAAATGAAATGTAAATAAATGAAACTAAGAAAACAATGTAATACGTTACTGAAAGTATATTAAAAGATATTTTAGAAAAACTGAAATGTAAATCTAAGGCTGTATTGGTTTACTTCTAATGAAAATGAAAAAAATTACAATTAAAAATAAATTAAAAAACACCAATATACATTACCACATATCCAGGATCATAATGAAAACCAAAGACTATAATGGAATTCTGGTATCAGCTGGACTGCTCCTTGTCTTGTCCATCGTATCGAAGCTTGCTCACGATGGAATGAGCATAAATACTTCTGTGCATTTGGAAATGTATGGTCCAGAGCTTGATATTCCTGTTGTGAATAATCAAGCATGAAGTACTTTGGCTCCCAATGCAGGTTCCACTGTTTCAGGATGTTAAGAGCTTCAGCTATCGCTGTGGTTGTCTCGTTTTCACATATAAACTCAGCAACCGGTTTGTAGCCAACATTAGTCCGAAGTTAACAACAAGCAGAATCAGGGGCAATGCATATTTGGTGGTTCTGTAAGTGGCATCAAGTAGGACCATATCTCCATAACGCTCAAGTAAATGCTGCTGTTGTCTGTTTTGATGAATAAACAAGAATGTTTGTTTTGATGTGGTCATCTCCGGTGTGTGTTTATCCTCAAAAATCTTCCTCAGAGTCTTCGGTGACTGGAAATCAATTTATTTGTGCATTGACTTCAACATGTATTTCTGTCTGATCTCTGTAGTTCTCTGTGCACTGCCTAAATTGGGCATCTGAATATGTTAAATTCCATTCATCAATTTTCTTTTCCAGTTGCAGTTGATCAAATCCAGAGTATTTTCCAGCAAGTAAGGCCTGATGCACATGATTTTGAATAACATGGCTTGATGGGTAGTATGATGGGTCCTGTGGGTGTGGTAGAACACTTCCCATGCCTGAAAGCTCTTTCTGGACAAAGGTTTTCAGAACCTTCTTCAGGAAAGGGACAGAGGTCATTCCAAGTGAAACATATTCATGTATTTTGTCACGCACCCCATGATGAATCTTATTTGAGAAATTACAGTTTTCTGAAATGTTGTGCTTTTTGTGTGCTTCTGCCAAAGGTATTTTGACATTAATTACTTCAGAAGTGGCAGTGGGGTTCTCTTTTATTGACTCCAGAAGCCTCTTTATAACTGCTTGTTTTTCACTACTAGAACTTTTGTCTCCAACAGCAAAGTTATCATATCTGTCAAGAACAACATACCAAAATAAGTATCTGTCTGAAAAATATTCAGTTAAGTAGTCCCATGTATTGTGTTGCAACAGACAGAACTAAAGACTCTTTTCACCTTTACCTTTATAATGGTAATAAAGTTATACCTATTAAATGAGTGCATTTAAATGAGTCATGACAGTCACATTTACCATAATATATATCTGACATATAGTTTTGCTGGGTAATTAACTTTCTTTCTGCTTTGAATGTGAACTCTTCTTCTGCTGATATATTCATGTTCAGTATGCTGCAGATTGAAAGACAAATTATTTCTACATCACTACATTTCATTTCTAGGGCCAGGAAAAAAAATAGTAGTAATAATAAAAAATAGGTATGCCTACAATTTTGTCTAGAAGTAAATTAAAGCAATAAGCCCAATGAAGCAGTGTTTTATAGATAATTTAGAAAAGCTACAGGGCACTTCACAGGGCTTTTTGCTTTTTGCAGAAATACTGATGTAATTAGGTCACAGGTGTATGGTTTATGAAGTAACACAACGGTTCAGAATCAAGGACTTAAATTACCCATTTTAAATGTGTGCAGACTTTAGAACGTACCAACTCATCTGTTTTTGGTGCCCTTTTGTAGTTTTTTTCCATGCTGGCAAACATATATCACACTTCTTTTCACAGAGAGAGGAATGTGTTTTGAATAATCTTCCACTTTCCAGAGGAATCGGGGTGTCACTTTTTTTATTTTTACTGTCATCCTATCACCAGTAAGTGAATAAAATAAAAAGGCATTTAATACTTTTCATAGCACATTCTCTTTTTCTTTTACTTATTCATGTTTCATGCAAATAGGGTTCAATTATGAAAAAACTATAAGTAAAGATTTCATTAATGAAAGTAGCTGTCTTAAGTGCATGTCTATTAAACGCAACAAACGTTCTTCATAGCAATACTTTCCATAAGGTTGTAAATAAACAATCAAACAAATAAACATGCAGTTCATTTAGAAACGGATAAATGACCGAACAGTGTAAGATGTGCCAGTTGCCCGTTTGTGGCTTTCCCAAATAAGTTTCAGGTCTTCTTCTGAAGAAACTATGCCTGTGATGTGTGGAGTAATGGGTTTTATTATGAAAGGGGGTTTTATTATGAAGGGTCCAACAGGAAGTACCGGGACTACGGGGTGCTTGGGGGTTCATGTGTTGAATGTGAGTTCGGAATGATGCATGAATAAATGCTGTTCAGTTGCTCTACAATGTGTCGCTTGAATCTATGCCCAATAATACGACATGGTGTCAGAAGTCGGGCGGCAGTAAGAGCTTAAGTGCCGGGGAGTGAAAGTAAGCTGTTCTGGGAGTGAAAAAGAAGATTTTATCGGAAGAAAATAATGTCGGATGCAGAGGAAGCGGGAGCTAGCGCATCGCATACGCAGCCTCGCAGGCTACTGCCCCAGCTACAAGTACACAGCGGCAACAATGCTAACGCAAATCCACCCCTGAACGCCACATTCACCATTCAGCCTCCCGAAGCGTTTGATTTTTCTAAGCCTCAGCAATGGGAAAAGTGGATACGGAGATTTGAAAGATTCCGTCTAGCCAGCAATCTGCATCTTAGCTCAGAGGCTAACCAGGTAAACACGCTCATCTACTGTATGGGAGATGAAGCGGACGACATTCTTCGAGGTCAAGCTTTAACGGACGTGCAGAGACAACAGTATCAAGCGGTAAAAGACAATTTGGACATATATTTTGTGCCCAGGAAAAACATTATCTATGAAAGAGCCCGTTTTAATCAAAGAGTACAGCTAACTAATGAGACTGTTGACTCGTTTGTCACCGCGCTTTATGCTTTGGCTGAAAACTGCAACTACGGTGCTCTACACGATGAGCTAATAAGAGATCGTCTCGTCGTGGGACTCAGAGACACTAGCTTAGCTGAGAGATTACAAATGGACAAGGATTTGACGCTGGAGAAGGCAGTAAATCAAGCCCGGCAGTCGGAAGTCATAAAAAGGCAACAAACAGACATTAGAGGAGAGAACAACACGGAAATAGATGCTGTGTCTGTGAAATATAGAAAACAACAGCATCCAAAACAACAGTATACAAAATACAAGTCCCCAACTCAGCCAAAATCAACACAGTCCAAAACACCAAATGAGAGATCCTGCTACAGATGTGGTAAAACACCTGCACATGCTAAAGTTCAATGTCCAGCAAAAGATGTGACCTGTCATACTTGTGGTAAAAGAGGACATTACAGTAAGGTGTGTAAGTCTGTTAAATCCGTGCATGTGATAGAAACAGAGGAATATAATGACACACCCATGTTCCTTGGTTCTGTGGACGCAGGTTCAGATCCTTGGTATGCAGATCTTACCATTAGAAACCACAAAGTCAGATTTAAGATAGACACTGGAGCGGATGTTTCAGTTATCCCAGCCCAGATGTACTACAGTATAAATCAAAATGTGACAGAGCTATGCAAACCAGACAGACCATTGTTTGGACCTGGGGGCACTCCTCTCAATGTATTGGGTATGTGCAGAGAAACATTGTGCAAAGGTGAAGAAGAAATTGAAGAAAACGTATATGTTATCAAAGATTTGCACATAGCGCTGTTGAGCAGGCCAGCAAGTGTCAAGCTAAACCTTGTGTCTAGAGCAGATAGCATAGACATGAAAGTGTTAAATGAGAAATACCCAAAGCTGTGTCAGGGGTTGGGGTTAATGCAGCAACCTTATACTATTAAGCTAAAACCTGACGCTGTTCCTTTTTCCCTGGCCACACCAAGACGTGTCCCCATTCCTTTAATGGGAAAAGTGAAACAGGAACTGGAAAAAATGGAGTCCATGGGAGTAATCAGCAGAGTGGAAGAGCCAACTGAATGGTGCTCAGGTATGGTCCCAGTGCCAACCAAAAATGACTCAGTGCGCATTTGTGTGGACCTCACTCACCTCAATAATGCAGTGTGCAGAGAGAAGTACATCTTACCTTCAGTGGAACAGACACTTGGATCTCTGGCTGGAGCAATCGTCTTCAGTAAGTTAGATGCAAATAGAGGGTTTTGGCAGGTCCCATTGTCACCTGAGTCAGCACACTATACAACATTCATTACCCCTTTCGGACGCTACCATTTTAACAGACTTCCTTTTGGAATAGCCTCAGCCCCAGAACATTTTCAGCGGAGAATGTCAGTGATTCTCAATGGGCTGCCAGGCGTGGTTTGTCACATGGATGACATACTCATTTGGGGAAAGGACCAGCAGGAACATGATGTCAGACTTCACACAGTGCTTCAAAAACTGCAAGAGGCTGGTGTCACACTAAATATGGAGAAATGTGACTTAAGCAAACATGAGGTAAAGTTCCTTGGACACATTTTGTCTGCGGAGGGAGTCCAACCTGACCCGGATAAAATCAGAGCAGTCAAAGCGATGAAAGAGCCGTCAAATGTCAGCGAAGTGCGCAGCTTTCTTGGGATGGTCAACCAGTTAGGTAAATTTATTCCAGGACTGGCTGAAAAAGATAAGCCCCTAAGAGATCTGCTTTCAAAGAAAAACCAGTGGGTTTGGTGCTATGCACAACAAAAAGCATTTGATCAGCTGAAAAGTGAATTGACATCACCACCTGTTCTCACACTCTATGATCCAAACAAAGATCTGAAGCTGTCTGCTGATGCCTCATCCTACGGACTCGGAGCAGTCCTATTTCAGAAAGAAGGTGAGCAGTGGAGACCGGTAGCATACGCCTCACGCTCTTTAACTGAGACAGAGCAGAGGTACGCACAGGTGGAAAAGGAGGCGCTTGGACTAACGTGGGATGTGAAAGATTTAAAGACTTCCTCATCGGGAGACACTTCTCCATGGAAACTGACCACAAGCCACTTGTCAGTCTGCTGGGACTTCAAGCCCTAACCGAGCTTCCACCCAGGATCCAGCGGTTCCGACTCAGGCTCATGAGGTACAGTTACTCCATCTCACACACTCCAGGCAAAGCACTCTTCACAGCGGACACCCTTTCACGCGCACCTGTCGTGCAAGATTCAGATTCTAGAGCTGCTGCAGATCTAATGGCTGACACAAACATCTACGTCGATGAGTAATCAGAAGCCTGCCTGCTAGCTCAACATACATCACACAACTGAAAGAGCAATTAAAGACAGATAACACATGTTTTGAAGTCATGTCTTTGTGTCAGAGAGGCTGGCCAGATTACAGCCATCTCACAGGTCCAATCAAAGCATATTGGCCACACAGAGACACTCTAACTGTACACGATGAACTGTTACTGAAAGGCACGAGACTCGTGATTCCTACCACTATGCGCAACTCTGTTCTCATAGCCTTACATGAGGGACATCAGGGAATGTCTAGGTGCAGAGAGAGAGCTAGAGAGACAGTGTGGTGGCCTGGTCTGAGTGGCCAAATCAACGAGCTTGTAAAAAACTGCACCACATGCATTAAGGAACGTGCCAATTCAGTGGAGCCTTTAATGCCCAGTGTGCTCCCTGAAAGACCATGGCAAAAAGTTGGAGCTGATCTTTTTACTCTTAACAACAGTAACTATGTTCTGGTGGTGGACTACTATTCCAGATTTGTGGAGTTAGCAAAACTGACGCCCACAAGATCAGAAGATGTTATAGTACACCTAAAGTCAATCTTTTCCAGACATGGCATTCCAGAGCTTTTCTACAGTGACAATGGACCTCAGTTTTCAAGCCAGCTGTTCAAAGACTTTGCTGCAGCATATGGTTTCAGACATGTAACCAGCAGTCCAAAGTTTGCTCAAAGCAATGGGGAAGCTGAGCGTCATGTCCAGACTGTGAAAAGACTCCTAAAGAAAGCAAAAGACCCATATCTTGCGCTTTTAGCCTACAGAGCGACCCCATTGGCTAATGGATACAGCCCAGCGCAACTGTTAATGGGACGGAGACTTCGTACGCCAGTTCCTCAGCTTCCCTCGTTGCTCATTCCCAGCCTGCCAAATGAGGCTACAGTGGTGAAGAGAGAGAGAGAGAGGAGGCTAAAGGACAGTGCAGTGTTTAACAAAAGACATCGTGTGAGAGATCTTCCTCAGCTCTCACCAGGACAACCGGTGTGGATCACAGACACCAAGAGTGAAGGGACTGTCATCTCACCTCATTCTACACCCCGCTCATACATCGTGGAGAGCCCGTCAGGAGTCATCAGGAGGAATAGACATCATCTATTGCCATTGCCTGAAATCACACCAAAGGTTCAGATTCCAAGTACACCAGTCTGTCCAACAGAGGGCGCCAGGCTCACACCGAACTGTTCAGAGCCTGCAGTTAAGACTCCAAAGGCAGCTTCCCCAGGTCCTGTCAGAACCAGGTCTGGTAGAAGTGTCATAAAACCTCAAAGACTGGACTTGTGAATATAAAAGTGTTACATAAAAAGAAAGTGTTCATTTAGTTGTAAAAAGTAAAAGAGAGAAAAAAGTGTTTTCATTCATGCAGTAAATGTTCATTTAAGTCTGCATTCATCTCCTAGAAAGGGGGATGTGGAGTAATGGGTTTTATTATGAAAGGGGGTTTTATTATGAAGGGTCCAACAGGAAGTACCGGGACTACGGGGTGCTTGGGGGTTCATGTGTTGAATGTGAGTTCGGAATGATGCATGAATAAATGCTGTTCAGTTGCTCTACAATGTGTCGCTTGAATCTATGCCCAATAATACGACATGATGTACTCTTCTGAAGATGAACATATGTGAAAAGATAATGGAAGCCAGTCTGGTGGGAAACAGCAAACAGAGTAATATTTAGTTTAGTACTTTAGTCTACATTGTCCTTCTTTATTATGGCAGACACCACCGCGAGGAGCCGACACCACAGGTACGCAACGGAATGGACCAGACAGAGGCAAAAGTAAGTTTCAAGGAATAACAATCTTTATTAAGCACTTTATTTATGGGAGCAAGGGCAAGGCTGGTATCGGTCACTGGGCACTCTTCCTCCAGCGATAGCTGCACACTTCTAGACTCAGAAGGTAGGTAGACAAGTAAGCACTCTTCTTCCAGAGATAGCTGCACACTTCCAGACTCGGAAGGTCAGTAGACGGGTAAGCACTCTTCTTCCAGCGATAGCTGCACACTTCTAGACTCAGAAGGTAGGCAGACAGGTAAGACAGAGCCTTTTTGTCACCCGTGACATGTACAGACGGTCGATGTGTCACCTGAGCTCCCTGGTAGTTCCAAAGACCCTCCATCTCGGGTACTTCAGCTCTACTGCTGTGTTACGGGAACAGAGACAGCCAGTCACTCACGCCGCCTTGAATTCGCTGACCTCGAAGACCGCTACTTCCTGAGCTCCCTGGTAGTTCCAAAGACCCTCCATCTCGGGTACTTCAGCTCTACTACTGTGTAACAGGAACAGAGACAGCCAGTCACTCAAGCCGCCTTGAATTCGCTGACCTCGAAGACCGCTACTTCCTGAGCTCCCTGGTAGTTCCAAAGACCCTCCATCTCGGGTACTTCAGCTCTACTACTGTGTTACAGGAACAGAGACGGCCAGTCACTCAAGCCGCCTTGAATTCGCTGACCTCGAAGACCGTTACTTCCTGAGCTCCCTGGTAGTTCCAAAGACCCTCCATCTCGGGTACTTCAGCTCTACTGCTGTGTTACAGGAACAGAGAAAGCCAGTCACTCGCGCCGCCTTGAATTAACTGACCTCAAAGACTGCTACTTCCTGAGCTCCCTGGTAGTTCCAAAGCCCCTCCATTCTCAGGTATTTCCGCTCGATTACTGCATTAAGGAGACAGAGAAGGCCCGTCCTTCTTGTTGCTGAGACACTTACCTGAAGGTCCCTTTGCCTGAGCCCCTGAGTTCCATTGCCGTCTGGAAGAAGTAGAGAACGTCAGTCCTCACGTCGTATGGAGTTATTCTCCTGGAAATCCTCGTAGTCGTCTTGAGCTCCATCGTTACCCTAAGGAAACAAAGGAAACCTGTTACTTATGCTGCTCTGAGTCACTTACCTGAAGGTCTTCTTGCCTGAGCCCCTGAGTTCCATTGCCATCTGGAAGGAGTAGAGAACGCCGGCCCTCACGTCCTATGGAGTTATTCTCCTGGAGATCCTCGTAGTCGTCTTGAGCTCCACCGTTACCCTAAGGAAACAAAGGAAGCCTGTTACTTATGCTGCTCTGAGCCACGCATCTGAAGGTGCCTCTCCTTCTGAGCCTTGGAGCCCCACTGCTGTCTTGAGGGGACAGAGGAAGTCACCCGTCCGAGGACCCGTGGGCGTCGAGTAGTTGGAGTCCCACGGTTGACTGGAAGAGTGGAACAAGTTTTAGCCTCCAGGATAATGTTCTTTTAAATGCGTTTTAAGATTTAATAAAGACCAATTACCTTGTGTCCGGCCTTGTGGTGTTCCGTGGTGTAGCTCCTCGGAGTGGTAGTTGGTACGGGTGGTGGTTCCTCCCCACCCCCGGCCTGTGACAGATGCATGCCCTTATGACAACGTGCACTACTGGCAATCTCTCCATGAGTTATTATAACCCACATACACATCTTTTAATCAGGTACTTTCTAATCGTACAATCTCTCATCCACAAAGCCATCCACTGTTCTTGTTTGCTGGCATTTTGGTCTCTTTTGTTTATTTGTTTTTTCTTCTTCGACTACCTGAATCAGCAATCCTGGAGCACTGTTGCCACCTTGTGGACCAACTAATTAGTTAAAAAAATGTGTGTACAGAGAGAGTATGCATGGAAAAATCGGGCTGTGCGCGTACAGTATTCGTCAAATGTGCTGATGGCAAACTTCACATCACGTGCACTGTTTACGGACCCTAGCTTTAGTGTAAAAAGTGAATTAGTGTTAATTTCGTTAGCAAAATCTGAGAAAACATTTTCTTTGACAACCAAACCAAAATCTCTCTATGATTTTATCAAATCAAAAGAAACAAAATATTACAAACTGTTTTTAACAAACATCTTGCCAGATGTCAAGATTTTAACATTTTCTGCCCAGTGTTGACTTAATATTTGCAATCTGGCAACCATACACACAAGCTCTCTACACTGCGGAAGTGCCTACGATGAACGTGTCATTCAGTCAGTCTGTGTTCTGTTCACGGGCCGCTAAAATCTGCGATCAAACCTTCTCAGTGATGAACTGTAAGAAATCAAAACAAGGATCACGACTATCGTTTGCCATTGTGGTTGAATAAATCAAGTGTTATTCTGGCAGGTCACGTTAGTCAAGCTCACATCGGCTGACTCTCAGACGTCTACCTATAGGAATACAACGTCCCTATATAAGGTCCATTCAGTATTATCAGCAGCTTTATCGCTTTGCTTAAGAGCCAATTACCCTCCTCCATCACCAGCTCCTCTTGTCGTCCAGACAGGATTTGACCTTCTGATATTCCTCTTCGAATCATACTCATTATTATGTTGTTACATTACATTATTGTCATTATGAACATTAATGATATCGCAATACCTTTATGTTGGTTCTGTTCCGTTCCGGGGGGTTTTCGCTGCTCTCTCTGCTCTTATCCATGCTAGGCTGCATGGATGGACAGTGAGTTCTTGCCCCGAACAGAATCATACCGCCATTTAAAATGGAATATGCTAATTGTCAGTTATCTTTGACGATAGTGATCCTGACACAAATGCACTTATGCAACCTAACATTTGGAATTACTATTAGGAATTTCATTATTTCATTTTTTTAACCTGTTTTCATAATGAAGAGAGTGCTAATTTATATGATAAATAGCCTATAATAAATCAGAATACTATATGAGAGAAAATAAAGCATGCATATGAGTTGACTTTGTTTGTGCTTTTATAATAGGTGAAAGTGCATTCATTCTGATAAAATGTAAATATACATTTCTGAAACAACAACAATCGTTGTGATTATAATTTTGAGCAAAATCATTTTGATTATTTAACCATTATGCATCATGACGAAAATGTAGACTAAAATGCCCAGACATTTGTCACAGGTCGGGGGGGGCCAAAACCAGGCTGCACCCTCCCCTGAAACCAAGGACCACCCCGGGGAGCGTGCCAGAAGGAACCAGACCGACAAGAGGATAAAAATAGAACAAGTTTTATTAAATAAAATCAGTCTAAAAAGGAAAAGTCTCAAGAGTTTCTCCTGTGTTCCCTCCACCAGGACGGGACCGGGCCCTGGACACCCAGAAAGGCGTGGAGTACTCTTTATTCGTTGGTGGGGGCTTACGGCTGAGAGGGCGGCTTCGGTGGAACCGATGAAAGATGTTGCTAATGTCCCCTTTTTCCTCCACAGGCGTTTACAGGAAGTCTCAGCAGAAGGATCCGTTGTCTATAGGACAAAAGGAATAATCAAGGCAGGTATGTACTCTTTATTCGTTGGTGGGGGCTTACGGCTGAGAGGGATGATTCGGCGGCCCGATGAAAGATGCTGCTAATGTCCCCTTTTTCCTCCACAGGCGTTTACAGGAAGTCTCAGCAGAAGGATCCGTTGTCTATAGGACAAAAGGAATAATCAAGGCAGGTATGTACTCTTTATTCGTTGGAGGGGGCTTACGGCTGAGGGGGCGGCTTCGGTAGAGCCGATGAGAGATACTGCTAATGTCCCCTTTTTTCCTCCACAGGCGTTACAGGAAACCTCGCAGAAGGATCCGTTCTCTGTACGACAGGGTGACTCAACACAACATGCACAGCTCTCCAAGTTATACAATAAAATCTTCTTACTGGGCTCCGGGTTGTTAATTTGGGACAGGGTTAGGCTTTCAGGATGGTGAGTGTACGGCGAATTAAGACAATGAAACTTTCAATCCACTCTATCACCCCACTTCAAGCAATCGTCGTGTAAACTCTCCACTTCAGACACTGCATAACCACACTCGGTGAATTAAGGCCAACACTCACCCCACGATCGCCAGCTCCAATGTCGAGCTGGATCCGGTCACACCCAGTAGCGAGGCGGTCAGGGTACTCGGTCACTAGCACGGGGAATCAGCACTTCCTCACCCACACTCCAAGGAGAAAGACAGGAGCTCAATGAATCACACAATACACGCTCTCCCAAACGGCGCGACACTCGTGCTTAGTTTGCTTCGCAGTTAATGTTCAGTCTCAGTGCAGGTGCATATATGCAAACAATATTCAGATCTTGGTACTTATCGATTCTCCAAGGATAAAGCGCAGCTTGGTCTTCACTGACTCTCTCTCAACAACATCTCATTCCTTCTCCCACATCTCTATTCAGGGCTATTTAATCGTGTCTAGATCCATTCCACAGCCGAACAGCCAACCCCACAATAATCCTCAGTTACCTTCACACATCAGTTCAGTAGCAAGGGAAAATCCACTTCTCTCGAGGGACACGTCCAAAAGAAAGCACATCCGAAGAAGACAAACATCCGAGGGGTAGAATAGCACCCGAAGAAGAACCACATCCGAGGGAAGAACGCACAAGAGGAGTCCACCACACTCCGAGGGAGGAACACACAGGAAGAATCGACAACTTTGCTATGGCCTCTGTACTTCCTTTTTATAGGGTTGCCCCGCCTCCATAATCCTCTCGCAGATCGCCACATCAAACCCTCCGCACCAGATGTCAATCGGCCAATCAGTGCCGTTATGGAAACATACCGCGCAACCCGGAAGTGGGCCGGTGTTACAGTAACACCGTTCCGGGCGGAACACAATTCCAGCGGGAACTCAGTTCCGCTTTGCTTTCGTCACCTCGTGACACATTTACCCAAGGTTCACAGACCAGGCTTAAGCCAAGTCCCAGACTAAAATGCATGTTTGAGCTGTTTTAACTGAAAGCTATGTACACTGACATATCTTAAAGCAACAAGAACTTTTCCTCTTCGGTCGCCCTACAGGTTGGAAGCGGAATTGTCCATTACCACTGTCATAAATAATTTAGCCTAACACAGCCCACAGCCCAGCACTGGCTTTGGAATGAACGATGTCCACAGACAAGGTAGAGTATGTTGCATGATTTCATGAAAGTGTCACGGGGTGACAAATAATCCCCGGAACTGATTTCACAAGAGAAGTGTTCCCGCCGGGGCACTTTCAGTGTAACACTGTCCCCGGGCCGGTGTGTGTGTCTGTTGTCATGACAACTAAACGGCAGATTGGCAACAGGTGTGGGGACTTCACTCTGAGTGCCTGATTGAAGCCACGCCAGCATTTTGAGAGAATAAAACACAAGTGGAAGAGAAGGCTGGGTGTGTTGTTTTTCTCCTCCGTTGATCCGGAGTGTTCTCTCTCCGTGTGGGCTTGTTGTTTCTTTGTCTTCCCCCGTCGATCTGGTGTGGTTCTCTCCCATTGGGAAACGTTTGTGGAGTGTTGCGGCTGAAGGATCATCGTGAAAGAAGAAGAGTGTCGCTTGTGGGATCCGAGGGCAGTTTTGAAGAGTGGAATTCGTTCGCCTGGATTGGAAAAGAGTGAGATGAGTGATTGACAAATTGAATCTCATAAACGCATGTTTTCTACACTAACTTGGATACTGATTTGGAGTGCTTGGATCACGTTGTATACATCGCACTGAGTGAAATATACTGATTCCTTGTCGATCTCTAGCCTCTCCCTTGACCATTGAAAACAGCGAAGTGAAGCCCGCTTGTAGTGGTGAGGAAATTATTCACCACATCTGTCCCAACTCTGACTATCATCGGCTCTTCAGATCGAGACCTCTGGGTGAGTGTTGGCCTTATTTTGCACTTTGAAGAGTGGATTTGTAGTGCTGGAATTGACGTTTCCCATCACGTTGCATGTTTGGAGTTGGACTGTCGTGTGTGTGTGGAAGATTTATATTTTATCGCCGTGCACTCCCCATGTGTCATGCTGGTCTACCGTTCATCATAAGAGCCTAGTGAGATCGATTGTAGTCACCTGTTGGATGTCAGAAGGAAAAGCCCCCGTGTGCACACTACACATATTAACTGTTTATCTCTGCTTGAAGTTTTTATGCTGTCTGTCCCAGTGAAAGCCCTGCTCCGCTTGTGACTCTGATCCCGGCAACACACGTGAGAACTGTTTACCTCTGCTTGAAGTTGTACGCTGTCTGTTCCAGTGAAAGCCCCGCTCAGCTTGTGACTCTGTTCCCGGCAACACCCGTGAGAACTGTTTACCTCTGCTTGAAGTTGTACGCTGTCTGTTCCAGTGAAAGCCCCGCTCAGCTTGTGACTCTGTTTCCCGGCAACACACGTGAGAACTGTTTACCTCTGCTTGAAGTTGTACGCTGTCTGTTCCAGTGAAAGCCCCGCTCAGCTTGTGACTCTGTTCCCGGCAGCACACGTGAGAACTGTTTACCTCTGCTTGAAGTTCTATGCTGTCTGTCCCAGTGGAAGCCCTGCTCCGCTTGTGACTCTGTCTCCTGTCACCCATGCGAGAGCCGTTCACCTCTATTGAAGTGTTGATTCCGTCTGTTCCAGTGAAAGCCCTGCTCCGCTTGTGACTCTGTCTCCTGCCACCCATGTGAGAGCTGTTCACCTCTATTGAAGTGTTGATTCCGTCTGTTCCAGTGAAAGCCCTGCTCCGCTTGTGACTCTGTCTCCTGCCACCCATGTGAGAGCTGTTCACCTCTATTGAAGTGTTGATTCCGTCTGTTCCAGTGAAAGCCCTGCTCCGCTTGTGACTCTGTCTCCTGCCACCCATGTGAGAGCTGTTCACCTCTATCTGAAGTGTTGATTCCGGCTGTTCCAGTGAAGGCCCGCTCAGCTTGCGACTTAAGTCTGTTGTAGCCCTGAAACCCACTTGTTCGTCACTCACCACTGTGAGTCTGGCACCAGCGCCAGAAGGAAGTGAGCTCCGACCGTCTACTCACCTGGGACATCCACTTGTTCGTCCTTTACCGCTGTGAGTCTGGCACCAGCGCCAGCAGGAAGTGAGCCCCGACTGTCTACTCACCTGGGATACCCACCTGTTCGTCCTTTACCGCTGTGAGTCTGGCACCAGCGCCAGAAGGAAGTGAGCTCCGACCGTCTACTCACCTGGGATACCAACCTGTTTGTCCTTTACCCCTGTGAGTCTGGCACCAGCGCCAGAAGGAAGCGAGCCCTGTCCTACCTACTCACCTGCGATACCTACCTGTCCATAAACTTACCACGGTGTTGCCTCGGATTCCTGGGAAGAGGAAGGAAGAAGATTTTAGATAGGATTTTCAAATTGCTTTTAAACATTAAATAAAGTTATTATTCTTTTATTCCTGTCTCCGGCCTCCTCCTTTGACGCGCTCCTCAGGGTGATCCTGGTCCAGGGGTGGGTGCAGTCTGGCTTGGCCCACCTCGACCTGTGACAAAAGTATGATGTATTGCGACTTCAGAAACAAAATAATTACTATTGTAACACTTGACGTGAAGCAAGCCAAATTTGTAGTTTTCTTATGTCTCATTAGAACTACAGAAACGCGACCCGATCTGGCAAACTTACATAGTGTGGATATAGCAGATATAAGACTGCAAACGAAAGGCAGAAGTGCCTTTCACCCTGTTACGACTTGATGAACCACTGAAACCATTTTGGAAACATTATGTTAAGGTAAAAAACGTCTTTAATGTTGCTTTAAAATACGTCAATGCTATTGTTTTGTCTTAAGATTTACACCAGTAATATATTTTTCTAAGGGTTTATAAAAGCTATTTAAATGTCCTAATTGAACCAAGGCCTATTACTGGCTTAATCTAAGCCCTGTCTGTGAAACCAGACTAAATCGACTAAAATTTGACTAAACAAAAACAGAACAAGGTTGACTAAAAATGATAAAAATGAAAAAGTACATTTGGCACAGGACTAAGACTAAATTTAATTAACACTAAAGTGAAGTAGACTTTAGTAGACTTAGTAGTGCTTGTTTCACTTCAGCAGCAGAAACTCTGGGGCACATTGACTCATTCTAAGTGTTTTGCTTCTGTTTACCAAGGACACTTGTTTTACTCCTTTCCAATGCGTGATAAACAGCAAACTATTTTGGTATTTTCTGCATAAACTCTCAATACGTACATTTCAGCTACTTGCATTGGGTAGCCTGAAGACATGGAGAGTATGAACACATACTGGTGTGGTTAGAAGCAGCCATGCAATTTGAGGAAGTGGCAGCGGTCTGGTCCAACCACAGTCACTGTACTTGAGATCCGGCTCTGTCTTGCAGCGGATGGTGTGGAGACAGTAGTGATTTTTACTGGCCTTCACTTACTGGTCTGTTTACATGATGGACTTGTGGTAGGCTACTCTGGGAGGAGGGGTGCCTCTTAATGGTAAATCAATCAGCTTCATCCTCTCACATGGCAAAAGGTTGGTGAGGGCATGGACTTTGATTCTGTAAGTAAATATGCTTGTTATTACCAAGTGTATTAATAACTAATCTTGGATATCACTGCCAACTACACATTTTTTTTAAATAGCTGGAATTACTTAAAAATATAGTGCATAATTTTTGCGATTTTTTATTTTTTAAAGAATTATTGTTAATTCTTAGTTCATGTTAACTAAACTTTGTTTAGGTTTAAGTGTTTAGGTTTTTACAGCTATGTATTCTAAAACCATTTATTAGGGCCCAAGCCTTGAAAAGGCGAAGGCCCTATTGTTTTCCTTAGGATTATTCTTTATTAGGGCCCAAGCCTTGAAAAGGCGAAGGCCCTATTGTTTTCCTTGGGATTATTCTTTATTCTTCTTCTTTATTAGGGCCCAAGCCTTGAAAAGGCGAAGGCCCTATTGTTTTCCTTCGGATTATTATTATTATTAGGGCCCAAGCCTTGAAAAGGCGAAGGCCCTATTGTTTTCCTTCGGATTATTATTATTATTATTATTATTATTTTTCTTACGAATATTCGGGCACTTTTGGGTCTCTTAACGTGCTCAAAAACTCTTGAAACTTTGCACATGGGTCAGAACCCGCGGCCATTAGGGCCTGGCTGAAGTCGGGACCCGGGCGTGGCAGGGGGGCTCGACAGCGCCCCCTGGAACGGGGTCCGAAAACTTGGTCCATAAATCAAACACGCTTGCATGTAATAATATGAAAATCGATATACTTATAGATCTCATCGGTTCATATATCCTTCGTGCTTTTACTTTTTACGCCAGCCCAACAGGAAGTCGGCTATTTAGGGTAGTTTAAAAACGCATGTTCTGGCATTTGAAATACTCCTAGAGAATTAATCCAAACACCACGAAACTCGGTCAGCATGAAGTCAAGACATTGAGGATGATAAATTGCCAGGGGATTTTTGATATCTCGAACGGTTTGGCCGTGGCGAGGAAACTAATTTATGGCGAATATTGGAAACAGGAAGTGTGTTATAACTTCTGCATACATTAACTGATCTTGATGAAACTTCCGCATTGTGTTCATTGTAAGAGGCCCATCACATGGATGTGACTATTGTGAGTCAACGTTATAGCGCCACCAACTGGCAGCAGGAAGTGTGTCACTTTCAAAATGCTTTAAAATCACCCTCTTATTTTTACCCGATTTGCTTCAAACTTCATCTGTATAATGTAAACACACGGCAGATGTGGACCTGTGAAAGGATTATTGATATCTTAAATACTGTTGCCATGGCAACGCATCAAACTTTAATATTTTTTTCTGATGTTTTTGAGACTCTTAGCATGCTTCAAATTGCATGAAACTCAACATGCATATCACATTTATTAGGTAGTAGACATGTGCGAAGTTTCAGAAACGGGCGCGGTGGAGGGGCTCAGTAGCGCCACCTTTAGTCAAAAATGGGGTGTTAGTTTTATCTACAGTAACAAAACTCTTTCTAATTTACAGTCATTAGCTCCGACCAACAGGAAGTCAGATATTTTGGTTTGAATGTGATTTTTTTGTATATTTTAGACTCCGAGTTTTTAGCGGTGGTTTATTTTATTCACACCAAACTTTTTCAACATAATGAAAATACATTAAAGATGCTAAATTGTGAACGGATATAAAATATCTCAAACGGTTTTGCTATGGCGAGGGATTAAAGTAATGTCCAAAAAGAAACACTAAAAGCCTCATATCTTCTAAAAATTTAATTATACACAATTTATTTCTATATAAAAGTATACAAATATCATAACTAAACCCATTTTGTTCTTTTTTTTTCAATTTAAGAATTATGTATAAGTTAAAAAACAGCCAGAATGCGCTATTTAGTCAAAAAATAAGTCATACATAGGGCAATACTGCCCTCTTGTGGTCAAAATCAGGTAGGCCCATTGTATATCGTCTCTATAAATATATTAGTGACTGTGAGAATATTTTCCTACCGGTTAATCGGTGTGTGATTAAAGCGGGGGCTTTTAAATCGCTAACTTAAAAGCCAAAGTAAGTACTGGACGTCCAGTATGAATGAACTAAAACACATTCACTCTGCTCTGCTCGTTCCTCGCCGTGAACGCGTTATTGCCCGTGCAGCCGTGAGCGTTTAGTTTCATTTTAAACATAGCGCCATTTCGGGGGTGGGATTGCTTGAATTGCGTGTTCAATATTCCGTCATCATCTTTCCAGTCAGCTCTTCACTCATGATTAATGAAATTGGATTCCTTGTGCTGATTTTTGCTGCGACTCTCATTCAGCTCACGATTTATTAAGTGGACACGTTCAGGTTTTAAAGGGGTCATGACATTGTTTTTTTTATTTTATTATTATGTTCCCTTAGGTGCAAATATAGTGTTACTATAGTTTTTTTTACAAAAAACTTTTAAAATGTAGTGATTTATGACCTTTTCCCACCCTGTTTCTCATCCTCTGATTCAAACAGTCTGTTTTGGGGGTGTTAACGCCCACTGTTATGATTGGCTAACGTCAGTGCCTATGCATCAATTATTAACGCCCCCAGCCAGAACCTGTGCGGATTCAGCGTATTTAAAAAGTAGTTTAAAGTTTTAAACACATCACTTACAGTTTGCGTCGTCGTTGTTGAGCCCAGAATAGTCGGCAAGGACTTATCTTTGAGCAACAGTTTTCTGGCAAAGCCAGCATCATTTTGGGATTTGTTCTCAAAACAGTCATCCTTAAAATGTATAAGAACAAACGCTTAAACTAATACTGCCGTGACTGAGACGTCCGCAAAAAATAAAGTGCATCCATTTTTCCCTGACGACTGGATCTTTTGGCAGCGTATTCAAAGATGTTGTTTGTCCACAGCCAGGAACAGCACATCTGCGTGGCATCGTAATTTCCCTATACACAGACCCACTCGTGACTCGCTGTCCCGTCGACTGAACACTTGTGAGGCGCGCAGCGCGCGGGCGCGACAACGATACGAAATGAGCGTAGTTGCCTTGTGCTTTAAGCGTAGTTGTCTTGGGCTGGAGGCGGTTATATGCAAACGCTGGTACGTCACTTCGTACCGTGACGTCACTTCTTACCATGGATCCAGAACGAGCTGTATTTAGATCTTGATTAAATAAATGATTCGTTTATAATGGGGAGGACGTCTTAAGCTATGAAACTTGCAGGACGTTTTAATGGTACAAAGACCTCTTATATACTAAAAGATCAAGGCAAATTTGGTTTCTCATGTCATGACCCCTTTAATTGTAGGTTAGTGCCCACTCTCTAACTGAACTAAATTATTTTAACACACACACACACACACACACACACACACACACACACATCAAATCGACGGTGGAGCGCGATGATATATTTAATAGGGCGACAGTGGCTCAGTGGTTCATGTAGATTGTCTACAAACCGGAAGGTTGGTGGTTCAATTCCCGGTTCCACCTGACCAAGTGTCGAGGTGTCCATGAGCAAGACACCTAACCCCAGCTGCTCCCGACGAGCTGGATCGCCTTGCATGGCTGACACCGCCGTCGGTGTATGAATGGGTGAATGTGAGGCAATATTGTAAAGCGCATTGGTGGCCATTGGGTCTGTGAAAGCGCTATATAAATGCAGGTCATTTTACCATTTTTACCATATATCTGTAGGCCTATATTTGAATATCTGTATATTTTTCCCACCGGTTAACCAACGTGTGACACCAGCGAGGGCTTTTAAATCGCTAATATAAAAATGAAAGTAAGTATGATTATGGTGGCGCTCGCAGTGCGCTCGAATGAATTCCTATGAAAGTAGAAATTAACTAAAAAACGTTCGCTCTGTTCTGCTCACTCCTCGCGTTGGACGCGCACCGTTATGAATGCCTGTGCAGCCGTGAGCTTTTTTGGTTTAATTTTACAATTAGCGCCATTTCGGGCGGGGGGTATTGCTTGAATTTATTTTACAAATACATGTGCTATATTTCAGATCAATATAGGCTATTTGTTTTTCAGATCAATATATTTGTTTTCCTTAAAATTATTCTCATCTGAATTACAAATACTTTATTTCTGTATAAAATAATACTATGACTAAAAACGCATTTGATGTTTCTTTTTTAATCAATAACTTAAAAATAAACAGATTAGTGCTCTGTTTGAGGACTAGAAATTAAAACCAATGCAATATGATGAATGTCCAAAAGATGGCACCGACAGACTGTTTTAAACGAGGTTGGATAAATATTTATTGCTTTTAAACAGTGTAGGTTACGTGTGCGTGCGTGCGTGCGTGCGTGCGTGCGTGCGTGCGTGCGTGTGTGTGTGTGTGTGTGTGTGCAATCAGTCCCAGGTAAGAGGCATGGATGATGGGAATTGGACTTCTGGGAGTGAGGTTAATATTCCGGAGACGGTTCCCTCAGGTTGTGAAAAGGAGGCGGCGCGGGAGCGCCAATAGTAACTGCAGAACCCCAGAACCATACGTCATAGCAGTGTGAACACGACAGCGCCAACCTAAAAGTCTGATGCCAGAAGTGGGTGTAAGGCTGGAGAAACTGGTTGGAGAGATAGACTGGTCTACGAAACAAAGGACCTTGCTGGAAATTAACATCTGACCTCCCCCATACAGTCTCACTCCCTCTCACGCCTAAAGACACAAGAATATATATGTGGTTTAATATGAATGATTATTATGTTCAGTATCATTTAAAATGTCTCAGAGTGAGTGGTACAAATGTCTCATTTCCAACTTAGTTAAACAAAAAGAAATCAGGTTTTGAGAAGTTTAGAGAAACTGGCACACAAAGGAAGGTTGTCTCTGGGCAAATGGTCTCCTACCCCCAAAAGGTGTCAACTCCGAATGTAAATTCCCATTGTTAACATATGAAAGAGGTTTTGGCTATTTAATGGAATGCAGTGGAGGGATCGGGGCGCTTTCTGTATCTAGACTGGCCCGTGATGGCTATCGCATTTTTTCTTCAATATTGTGCAGTTCTAGTTTTTGTGCACAAAAAGTATTCTCGTCGCTTGATAAACTTAAGGTTGAGCCTCTGTTGTCACTTGGACTATTTTAACGATGTCTTTACTAACTTTCTGGCCCGGCGTGTTTCAATCCCATAGAAGCCAATGGAGGAGTGAGACCGCTCTCAGATTTAATCAAAAATATCTTAATTTGTGTTCCGAAGATGAACGAAAGTCTTACGGGGTTAGAACAACAACATGAGGGTGAGTAATTGCTGACATCATTTTAATTTTTGGGTGAACTAACCCTTTAAAAATTAACATTCTGTCATCATTCACTCACTCCCTCATGTTGTTTCAAACCTGTATGAATAAACGTTTACCAAACAGTTGATGGACACCATTGACTTCCATAGTATGTTCTTTTCCTAATATGGAAGTCAATGGGTCCATCAACCGTTTGGTTACCAACATTCTTCTAAATATCTTCTTTAGTGTTCGACAGAAGAAAGAAATTAATACAGGTTTGAAACAACTTGAAGATGAGTGAATGTTGACAGAATTTAAATTAAGCAAAATATTCATTTAAAATGATTATGAGCCCAGCCAGAGTATGATTTGTTTGTGAAAACATTTGTACATATAGCCTATTTCACACATGAATCAATACATGTGTACCAATGATAATTAACAAAAAATAGTCTATGGTAATGAAAACTTTGGGGAAGGTGTAGTTTAATTGTCAAGAAAAATATAAATGAAAAAAAAAGATATCCGAAATGTCCAAATAGACATAAAAAAATGTACATTTCTTTATTAAGAATAATTAGGGCCAAAGCCTTGAAAAGGCGAAGGCCCTATTGTTTTCTTTCAGATTATTATTATTATTATTATTATTAAATTGCCAGGGGATTTTTGATATCTCGAACGGTTTGGCCGTGGCGAGGAAACAAATTTATGGCGAATATTGGAAACAGGAAGTGTGTTATAACATCCTCATACATTAACTTATCTTGATGAAACTTCAGCAGTGTGTTCGCTGTAAGAGGCCAATCACATGGATGTGACTATTGTGAGTCAAAGTTATAGCGCCACCAACTGGTAGCAGGAAGTGTGTCACTTTCAAAGTGCTTTGAAATCACCCTCTTATTTTTACCGATTTGCTTCAAACTTCATCTGTATAATGTAAACACACGGCAGATGTAGACCTGTGAAAGGATTATTGATATCTTAAATACGGTTGCCATGGCAACACATTAAACTTTAATATTCTTTTTTGATGCTTTTGAGACTCTTAACATGCTTGAAATTGCATGAAACTCGACAGACACATTACATTTGTTACCTAGTACACATGTGCAACGTTTCAGAAACGGGCGTGGTAAGGGGCTCAGTAGCGCCACCTTTAGTCAGAAAAGGGGTATTAGTTTTACCTACAGTAACAAAAATAAGTATGGATATTGTTCTCCTCGGGCCGGACAACTTTCTAATTTACACTCATTAGCCCCGACCAACAGGAAGTCAGATATTTTGGTTTGAATGTGATTTCTTGGGAGAAAATCTTAGAATTTTGCCAGTCTCTCTCAGTGTCTGTGTGTGTGTGAGAGAGGAGGGGGGCTTTATTTTAACCCTTTCTCTATGGAGACAGATTAGAATCATTAATAATTCACGCAGAAAACCTGATTTACACATGCATAGACAATTTCACATGCATGAAACCTAATTCACGTACACACAAAAAAAATTCACGTGCGTGGAAAAAATGTTTCCCCACAAAAACCAATTCACATGTGCAAAATAAATTTATATATTCATAAAATACATTTCACAAATGCAAAACACAATTCGTAGATATACAACTGTGTGCAAAAACCTTTGAGTGTTTAAAATGTACGAGTTTATCCCTGAATGTGGACGTGCAATCGTCATTCACGTGTGAATCGCCTCGGATGTGTGTGTGTGTGTTTTTGAGACTTTCCTGGCAGAGCTCTTGACCCACGCGGGTCAGTCGTACTCTTTAGCCAATCAGATGCGAGCTTACCATTCAACCAATCATATATGGAATCCCCTGAGAGTGCATTCGAGGAGCACGGTTCTGCGCACCATTTGCACAATACGGATTAATTAGAACGGAAATGAAGCTTTCAATCCAGCGAAGAACGGGTGCGAGTTTAGTTTAAAGTCTGAGTATACACGGTTTATCGTTTACAGTTTGATTTTGAGATAGCGGATTTTTGGTGATATAGTGACATAGTGCGATTTGATTAGTTAGCTATAGGCTAGGCTTACATTTAAATTTACACAACACATTGACTGATAGGCTAGAGACAGACAGAGTATAGCCTACATAGTGACACATCAATAGATAGATATAAATATAGACAGCTAGATTAATAGATAGATACATATAGGCTATAGATAGTTTATAGATAGCCTACATATATAAATACTAGGGGTGTAACGATACCTTCATTTCACGATTCGATATATATCACGATACTGAACTCACGATACGATATTATTGCGATACTCCCAAGACATATGATAAAAGGTTAACAAAAAATGTACTGTTGATTAAAATGCTAACTTTGATATTACATTGTGGGTTTAAATGAACAGGTTTGGACTTGGTGCTTGTAATTCAAGGACAATGGTGACACCAGAATAAAAATATTCATGATTCTGAAGCTGACCATTGCATTATTATACATTATAATCAACATTATATAGTAGTTTAATGTAGTATTGACACTAAAACTCTGAAAACATGATTTTTTTCTTATACAGTAATTTCTATTTTGGGTGAACTATCCACGATACATATTGTCACTATCCACGATACGTATTGTTGCATTTTTGTATTGCGATATATTGTGGCACGATATATTGTTACACCCCTAATAAATACATAGATATTATAGATGCATATCTAGGTACATAGATAGATTATAGATACATATCTAGATACATAGATAGATTCATATAGATAGATACAAAGATAGATAGATTTGGATAGATAGATGCCCACAACTCATGATCCACTAACTTACTGGAAAGAGAGAGCAGTAATCTTTCCTCATTTGTATGTCCTAGCTAAAAAATGTCTTTGCATGCCAGCAACAAGTGTCCCTTGTGAGAGGATTTTTTATAGGTTACAAGTCACATATTAGAAAAATACAATAATAAAAAATAAAAATAAAAATTTTAATGGCTCGTCAAGGTTGTTTCAGGATCAACACCTGCAAGTGACCACTAGGTGTCACCGTGGAGACGGGTGTCGGATTGATTCGAAGCCTCGAAACAATATGGCACATTTGGTTCAACTGTTTCATTACTTCACGAAGCCTCGATCTGCCCACCACTACTGTCCTGCACAGTTCATCTCCAACCCTAATCAAACACACCAGCCTTTAATTTTCAAGTGATCCTGACGTGCTCTGAAGACCTTAATTGGTTGCTTCAGGTGTGTTTGATTAGGGTTGCAGATGAACTGTGCAGGACAGTCGATCGCCAGGAGCAGGATTGGGCACCCCTGGAGTAAACGATAAACCGTGTATACTCAGACTTTTATTAAATAAACTAAACTCGTACCCGTTCTTCGCTGGATTGAAAGCTTAATTTCCGTTCTAATTAATCCGTATTGCGCAAATGGTGCGCAGAACCGTGCTCCTCGAATGCACTCTCAGGGGATTCCATATATGATTGGTTGAATGGTAAGCTCGCATCTGATTGGCTAAAGAGTACGAGTCACTGACCGCGTGGGTCAATAGCTCTGCCAGGAAAGTCTCAAAAACCACACACACACAGCATCCGAGGCGATTCACACGTGAATGACGATTGCACGTCCACATTCAGGGATAAACTCGTACATTTTAAACACTCAAAGGTTTTTTGCACACAGTTGTATATCTACGAATTGTGTTTTGCATTTGTGAAATGTATTTTATGAATATATAAATGTATTTTGCGCATGTGAATTGGTTTTTGTGGGGAAACATTTTTTCCACGCACGTGAATTTTTTTTTGTGTGTACGTGAATTAGGTTTCATGCATGTGAAATTGTCTACGCATGTGTAAATCAGGTTTTCTGCGTGAATTATTAATGATTCTAATATGTCTCCATATTTCTCTGCTGTGTGCGACTTCTTGGGCACTTTTGGGGCCCTTAACGTGCTCGAAAACTCTTGAAACTTGCACACAGGTCAGAACCCACGGCCATCAGGGCCGGGCTGAATCTGGTACCCGGGCGTGGCAGGGGAGCTCAACAACTTGAACGTGGTCCGAAAACTTGGTCCATATATCAAACACGTTTGCATGTAATAATATGAAACTCGGTACACATATAGATTTAATCGGGCCGAACAACTTTCGTGCTCTAAGTTTTACGCCAGTCCAACAGGAAGTCGGCTATTATGGGTTGTTTAAAAACGAATCCCCCTGGAATTTTATATACTCCTCCAAGAAAATTATTTCGATCGCCACCAAACTCGTTCAGCATGAAGTCAGACATTGAGGATGCTAAATTGCGGACGGATATTTGATATCTCGAACGGTTTGGCCGTGGCGAGGAAACAAATTTATGGCGAGAAAAGAGAAACACGATGTGTTATAACGTCTTCATACATTAACTGATCTTGATGAAACTTCAGCAGTGTGTTTTTTGTAAGAGGCCGATCACATGGATGTAACTAATGTGAGTCAAAGTTATAGCGCCACCAACTGGCAGCAGGAAGTGTGTTACTTTCAAGATGCTTTTGACTAAAGTGGGGGGGTTATCTGTGTGTGTGGGGATGGCACAATATACCTATTTTTAATAGAGTCTTTCTGCCCCCCCTGTCTCTGTGTGTGTGGGGAGGGGGGCAGAAAGACTCTATTAAAAATAGGTATATTGTGCCATCTAGTGTTTTTATACTATGTATACATGTGTTTTTTTCTTTTAAACAAGTGTTTTAAAGTACAGTAATTTCAATGAATATATATACCACACTTCATAGGAATTTTCGGTGTTGTGTACTTACAATGGCTGCTGATTTCATGTGTCCGTTAAGTCCATGAGACTGTAGGGTGTCTAATTTTTCATTTTAGGTTTCAGAAGGGTGCTCACGCATACTTTGTGGTTGATATGTGCCCTCGATGCGCACTTTTGCAGAACCCACACTGATGCAAGCTCTAAAGCAGACTTCTTCTCGACAGTCAAAGCGGAGTTACGTTATTGCCCGTCGTGCACAGGAACCCTAAAGGCACCGGGGTGGCGTTTTTTATATATATATATATATATAAATAAATATAGCTGCAAGCAGCGATGGAGGGCCCAAGCCGGCGGCACCCGCCACCTCGGTGCACCGAGGTGGCGGTGCCGCCGGCTTGGGCCCTCCATCGCTGCTTGCAGCTATATTTTAGATGTTAATTTTCTTAATAAAAAATATCAAATACATTTTAATAAAATATCTTAAATTAAATTCACCTGAAGAAATAAAAAAAAGTTTTACTGGAAACATAAAAGTAATTTCACATTACTGTAACAGTGTCAACTGTAACAGTTCCACCAACAAAAGACCGGACCTAAACTTGAAAAGAATGGAAGCAGGAGCTTCCGATTCAATCACTGAGCTCGTGCAGACACTCAGACAGTCACTACTTCCACCAACCGCTTCTCACTCGACAGTCCCACCTGGCAGTTCCATAACTGTCAACCCTCCTGTTTTTATCGAGATTGTCCCGTATTTTACCATTCTATCCCATTATCATCCCGATTAAATATTTTCCCGCATTTCTCCCTTATATTTAATCTGTCTATAAAAAATCCCACTGGGCGCAAACCAATTTAGCGGAAAAATCTTGGGGGAAAAATCTTGCGAAGAAGAACAGCATTCCGAAGGATGGAGGAACATGAGAGAGATGGCATTGGAGTACCAGCAAAAAGGTGAAAACTATGTAAGTATCTTTACAAATGGGAGAGGTGGGCTTACCGTACTTAACCAAAAGCAACATCGGGCAAAGTCATGCTTTTTGTAAAATATGCTAGTCATGTCAAGTCATCTTCATTTATATAGCGCTTTTAACATGTAGATTGTTTCAAAGCTGCTTTACAGAGATAAACGTATAATTTAAGGTAACAGATTGTTTTGGCTTTATTATCCTTTTGTTCTTGAATAATGTTATTTAGCAGCTAAAGATAGTTTTGATTGATTAACTTCCGTCAAAAGGATAATTTGTTATTAAATTAGCGGCCGCTAAGACGACACCGTTCTCTCTACACAGACTTTAAACGCAAACCTGTGAGAAACGCTGATGGCGGTCACATGCCCATCATAAATTTAATTTGAATATATGTGCGCATGTTTGTAATTCCCTACAAACCAAGCCTAAACAAACTACTTGTCCTGCCTATAAATTTGATACATAATTTTATTTTATCACTACGGGGTAGATTCCGCGAATTCCCCACAACGCTTTATCTGTAGAGTGGTAAAGGGATCCTCCATAGGGAGAGGATAGTTGGCACTTCAGCACTGCGATGTCATTCTGCGATGTCATTCTGCGAAGGTCCTTCGTCAGATCTGGATACGGCCTGGATCCGGCAGGCTGGGGAAAACCTCGTGATAAACAAAGACACTAAAATTATTCTTCTTATAATGTAACGAGTACATCAGGATTTAAGGGAAGTGTTCCCAGTTCCGGCTGACCTAATCTATGAAATCTATGAAAATACTAATCTATGAAAATGCTACACGGATTTGTGCATCACATGGAGGGAAAAGTGATGTGAGCCAACATGAAAAATCTGCAAAGCACAAGAGCGCCCAAGAGGCGCAGAGACATGCCCAGCCAATGACTGAATTTGTAACTACAAATGTTTCTGAGGCTGAGCTGAGCTGAGCTGAAAATGTCAATGCTTTGGGCTAAAAAAAAGCATTGACGGGAAGATGAATGTGTAATTAAAAAGGGTAATTTATATAGTAGAAATGTGAAATTATTTTTGAATTTGGAGCATTCTAGTCTGAGAAAAGACAGAAAATGTACTTTTGACTCATATGGATGAAAGACAACAACTCCCAGAATGCACTTGCTTTGCTGCCTTTACGAGGCCACTTCCAAACCACGCCTACCGGTTACAGGCGGCAGTATCCGAACTGTTGAATTGATACAACTAGGCTTGCTTTG